>JAHUTJ010075477.1:0-17070 GCA_036250325.1 Characodon lateralis | reverse complement strand
GGCAAAGTTTAAAGAAATGTCCACAGACTTTAAACAGTTAGCTACAGCTAACCTCCTTAGCTGTGGGGAGTGGCGGCTGTTCTATCGGCCGGCCAAACTGCACGTTACCGTAACCACGGTGATGCGACTCCTGTTGTCCTTCTCTCAGGCAGGGAAAACCGCAGTCCACGGCTTGTAGAGACAGCGTCTCTACTGGGGACTTCTCTGGGACAGTTTGCTTCTGCAGGCCTCAGAGAGAAAGTAAGCAATGCTTATACCTTAATTTACCCCTTTTATGAATGAATACCGGATTTTTTCAACAGTAACAGGGTGTCATACGATCGCGGGATTGTATGACACCCTTGGATTCAGTTGAAGAGTTTATGTCTGTTTGCCAGCAAAGAGACATTAGCGCGCTGTTCCTCTTCGGCCAGTCTCTCAGCGGAGTCCCGGGTGGTAGAGATCGGACCATTGGAAAGGTGGGGGGTTTATACGGGCAGTGGCATCATGGGAAGTCCGCTGTTACCCCCAATTCCTAAGTTGTGCCGGAAGTAGGTTAATGCAATTTATTTTGAAAGTTCCAGAAAAGTCCGTACCGCATTTCCTGTTGTAACTCATGGTTGTGGGTCCCAACAGTATCCTAAGTGCTTGTTTGACTTTTTTAATCAGGGCATTGATCTGGCATCAACGTAGACAGGTTGCATTAATAAAATATGAACCTGTGTTTGTATGACCTTCAACTTTTTGGATTATTTATATTTTGGCACTGTGTGCTTCACTGTACTTGTAAATACAAACAAAAAAGTTGGGGACTTTTTTGTTTTTGCAAAGCACAAGTCTAACCTCAGACAGATTAATAGTTGTGACTGTTTTTCCATAAGTAGGTTTGTTTGGGCTGTGTATTTATTTGTCCGTGGCGCTGCTGGGGAAGAAGTGATATGTTGGTCAGGTGGGGTGGGGTTTTGAGGGCACAAATGGAGGAGCTTGCCCATGGCACCATTAAGGTAAGAACCTCCACTGCTGGCAGCACTAAAAGGTACTCTGCAGGAGGGATAATGGCTTCAAACAGGAAGCAGTGACTCAGGAGTAATATATCCTGAGTCACTGCTCAAGATATATTACTCACTGTATTTGGTAGGTTAAAACATAACTGGAGAACACCCCATGGGAATGAAAATGTTCAGTACAATGGCCCAGTAATAGTCTAGGCCTAAATCCAACTGAGAATCTGTGGCAAGACTTGAAAACTGATGCTCAGACACTTTCTCTCCAGTTCTGCACTACCTTGTCACATAAAACCTCACGTATGTTGGTCAGATATAACATGACGGTCACAGGGCTTGCAAGGCAGTATTTATCGTATACGCATCTAAGGTGACAGTTTTTAAATAACAGCTACAACAGAAAATCTTAATTTATCTGTATTTTTGTCATTGCATCTTCAAATCTCCAAATCGATACTGGCTTCATGGCAGCTTGCCTCAACAGTACTGTCCCAAGGTCCTCTGCTTCCATCTAGTGGTGAAACATTAAACTGACACTTTCACAAAAGACGGCGCAGGTTTGAAATCCTTATAAATAAAAACAAATTTATTGGCAATCACAGGGAAAGAATGCATACAGGAGCATTTATTTGAATAAAAATGCTAACGTCTTATTTACAAAGTGTACGAATGAATGTGAACAAGCCCAGCACATGCAGATACAAATATTGCAAATAGGCTATATTTATTTCACAGGTAACAAAAGCTTTCTGTAAGATGAGCCACACTGTCAGCCAAAGTGAACAGCCCATCACTGCTGCTGTGGTCCCAACAATCAAGTATGGACTACATGTGATAAAACATAGTGACGGGGATGTGGGCATGGCTAAGGTGGCATGCAGAGATCCTGCAGGGAGATGATTCAACCCACTCCAGAGACGTACGCTTGGGCAAAAGGAGGAAAAACAGATTGAGATACATCAACCAGGCGAGAGGATAGTGGTTTGATCAATTAGTCTTATTAATTAAAAGCAAACTCATGTAAATGAAAACATTTACTCACTGCCTGATGTGGCATTTACAAAATTTGAAGAGGTGCTGCAAATGATGGCTAACCTCTACTCTCTTCATGAGTAACACTGGCTTTCTGTTACCCAACCCCTACAGATAAAATCCACCATGAGAGAGATATCTGCACTCAGGCTCTTTGCTTTAAAACACTTAAACAATCTGAGAGCTGAAACTGTGATTTAGCCCATCTTTCAAAGCTACAGACATGACTCAATGCCTACAAGTGAAACAGCATTCCAATGCCCCAGCATGCACACAAAATGTAAAATTTTTTCTTATTCATTCTTCATCATCAGCAGAGCACTGTCACTTCTCAGACACTATAATGTGTTTATGTGATTACAGAGCTTCAAACGAGATTGTCGAGAGGCGCTGTTGAGAGTAATCAAGGAATCTGAGCCGTGTCTGTTCTGAGTATGGTTGTCATAGCAGGCTGGGAGCTGCGTTGGGCAATAACCGTCTGATTGGGACACTTTCACAGTCAAAGGCACTTACAATTTGGCTAGGGAATTTTGCCTTGAGACACAACAGCCACACCAAAAATCTTACCTCTAGCAATATTTAAAGTTACATGTAAACTTGAATTTAAGACACCCAGAGACGCTTCCAAATGCCGGCAAATTAAGAATGTGCGCTACACTGCAGAGAGATTACCGGGAAATAAAAGGCTTAGGCAAAAGCAACCATCGTCATTTGGCAAATAGCTGCTCAAAACTACAATCACACAATGCCACAGAAGCACTGAATGTTGACAGGCAACAGAGTAGGTGTTTGATGTCGGGAAACAGCATACTGCAGTACCGCTGGATTCCTGGAAACCATTAACAAGAAGAAACCTCCACGATGGACACAGACTCAGAGCGTGTTGCGGCTACTGAGAAGGCCTTACTCGGGTGTTAAAGCCACCTACTGTCACAGTAGTGAGAGTCCAGGTGGTTGGGGGATGGTGGTAGTGCTGTACAGGAGGATGCACATCTATGGTAGTGTATGAGATGGGGCGGTAGTGAGCAGAGAGAGCTGGATTACTTCACAGGGGCAGTGCAAAGGGTGACTTTTGAGGACCCCTCGCCGATAGGGGAAGGGGGTGGCTGAGGCCAGCGGCTGTGACCGGCAGATGGGGGGGCACTTTCAACTTCTTCGTGACTTTGAATGCTGGATGAGCCACTGCAGTGTGATATCTGTAAGAAACATTCAGATTAAATGAGAAAATACTGATGTTTTTGGTGTTGCTGGTCAAAACTATTACTAAGAAAGGAAAATGATTTGAGTCAGTGATGTTCTGTTCCACTCATTATCTACAATTAGTAATTTTTAAAGACTAAACAGCCTCACTGTGCCATTAACCAGCAGCTAGGACAACTGGTGCTGGTGTTACCAGTAACGTATTATAAGTAGTTCTCATTCCTTATTTACTCCAAATTAGTCACATCAGCAGCTTGTTTCAGCAGGAGTAAAAAGCCCCTGAAAGCTTCTCCGAGGCATTACACCCCCAGTACTGAACAGTAAAAAAGATCCGACAAGGCAAACCCCCCCTTAACCGAACACTGGCGTAGTTCTTTAAAAAACTAGGTCCGTTTTTATTAATCATAATATTTGGAGTTTATAAAAGGTTTGTTGGGGAGCGGCGGTGGCGCATGGATAAAGCATGTGCCCCATGTATGGAGGCTACAGTCCTCGACACAACCGTTACAAGTTCAAGTCCCGGCCCGCTGACCTTTAATGCATGTCTTCGCCTATCTCTCACCAAACCATTTTCTGTCGGTCAACTGAAAAAATAAATGGCCACTAGTGCCACAAAAATAGAAATATTTGTTGAAGCCAAATGTCTCCAACAAGAATAAAGTAAAAGCCCCAATGTATATAAAATTTTAAATTTTTTTTTTAAATAAATTAAAGATAAACAACTGCATAAACAAGGTCAAGACAAGGCTTTATAAGCAGACACATTAAGCGAAATAAGGATATTTTACCCGAGTCCCACTGACTATTCACAAGCATTACTTCAGCTAAAGCTGACTGTGACTGCCAGTTTCAGCAAGTCAGATTTCAGACTTTTGAAGACCTTTTCAATGCCACAATGAATTAAATTTAGGACCCAAAAAAAAAAAAAAAAAACTGTAAATATAGGGGATGCCTGGGGGATCCTGCTCTATTACAATCAAGCATAGTACAGTAACTTGTAAAAGTTTTGAACTTTTCCACAGATTATCACATTACAACCACAAATATAAATATATTTTATTGGAATTTTATGTTAAAGACCAACATAAAGTGGTATACAGTTGTGAAGTGGAACTTCTCACTGTGTTCCAGTAGAAGTAAAAAAAAAAACTAAAAAAAACAGACATGTATAATTTCCACAAGTAAAAACTGAAAAGAGCATTGTGCAAAAGTATTCATCGCCCCTGAGTCAATACTTTGCAAAACCACCTTTTGCTGACATTACAGCTGCAAGTCTTTTAGGGTGTCTCTACCAGCTTTGCACATCTAGTGACTGAAATTTTTGGCCATTCTTCTTTGCAAATCAGCTCAAGCTCAGTTAGATTAGATGGAGAGCGTTTGTGAACAGCAGTTTTCAGATCTTGCCACAGATTCTCGATTGGGTTTAGGTCTGGACTTTGACTGGGCCATTCTAAAACATTAATATGTTTTGTTTTAATCCGTTCTATTGTAGCCCTGGCTTCATGTTTAGGGTTGTTGTCCTGCTGGAAGGTTAACCTCTGCCCCAGTCTCAAGTCTTTTGCAGACTCCAAAATGTTTTCTTCCAAGATTGCCCCATATTTGGCTCCATCCATCTTCATATTACCTCTGACCACCTTTCCTTTTCCTGCTGAAGAGAATAACCCCCAGAGCATGATGCTGTTACCACCATATTTGACAGTGGGGATGGTGTGTTCAGAGTGATTTGCAGTGTTAGTTCTCTGTCACACATACAAGTTTGCATTTGGCCAAAACGTTCCATTTTGGTCTCGTCTGACCAAACCCCCTACTTCCACATGTTTGCCGTTTCCCCAACATGGCTTCTGGCAAACTGCAAACGAGATTTCTTATAGCTTTCTTTTAAGATTGGCTTTCTTCTTGCCACTCTTCCATAAAGACTACATTTGTTCAGTGCACAACTAATGGTTGTCCTGTGGACAGATTCCTCCACCTGATCTGTGGATCTCTGCAGTTTGTCCAGAGTCACCAATGGGCCTCTTGGCTGCATCTCTGATCAGTGCTCTCCTTGTTCGGCCTGTAGGTTTAGGTGGACGGCCTTGTCTTGGTAGGTTTATAATTGTGTCACACTCTTTCCATATCCAGATGATGGATTGAACAGTGCTCCGTGAGATCGTCAAAGCTTAGGAAATCTTTTTATAGCCTAAGCCTGCTTTAAACTTCTCCACAACTTTATCTCTGACCTGTCTGGTGTGTTCCTTGGACTTCATGATGCTGTTTGCTCCCCAATATTCTCTTAAACAACCTCTGAAACCGTCACAGAGCAGCTGTATTTGTACTGAGATTAGATTACACACAAGTGGACTCTATTTAGTCAGCAATCATCAGGCAACTGGTTGCACTCAGAGTAAAGAGGGCTGAATACTTCAGTTTTGTATTTGCGGAAAATGTTTTAAATCATGTATAATTTTCGTTCCACTTCACAACTGTATACAAATTTGTGTTGGTCTTTCACATAAAATAAAATATATTCATGTTTGTGTTTGTATTGTGACAATATGAAGAAAAGGGTATGAATACTTTTTACAAGCCACTGTATGTGTGTCAAACAATGAGACACATTCAAGTTTAGTTTAGGTCTGTTTATTAAAAATAAAGTAATAAAAGTGCTCTCTGGTTCAATGTTGTATGAACAAGTGCATAAGAATGTGCCATAAGACTGGTGCTTGACCACTGTGTTTGAAATCCACAAGACCTCCAACTTCAGAGTTTGTGTCGCACCAAATGCTACTCTTAAATCAGTGCTAGTAGTAGCAGCGGTGACCGTTTTCGGAGGAGCTTTAGCCACATCAGGAGCAAAACTGTGACATTTCTGGGGTCTGTTTGTGGCTCTTGGCAGTGGCTTTGTGCTTCTCACAGTTCAAATGGCTTTCTACAGCCTTAACCCTCATAGTGCAGAGCTTAAGGGTTTTTTGCACAGAATGCACCTAGCCTCCTATGGGTCGGCAACAGAAGGAAGCCAGTGGCGAAAAAACTAATGTCGTCCAGCCAACTGGCGATAATTTTGCATCCATAATAGAAGCAAAAAAAACTTGCTAGCGAGGGTATATTAGCAGATAGTTACCTGTAGCCTCAACTGTCTTGAGTTACAGAACACCATGAAGATGTCTGCGGCTCAAACTTTTGTTTGACAGAAAAGTCCCGCAAGAAAAAAAACTATGTATACGGGAATATATGAGATTTAAGTTGTCCAGCCACGACAAAATTTAAGACCTGTGTAACATATTTAAGGCCAACTTACATTTTTTTCCCCTGAATTTAAGAAATTTTAAAAGGTCTTAATTTTAGATACATAAATTTCAGACTTATTAAGGATGTGCGGACACCCTGTGAGGCTTTAACAGGAAAGACTGAATTATTACTGAGTCGCTTTTAGACCGAATTTAACTTTTTGATTGTCTGTCATTTTGACTGACAGGGTCTGCTGCCACCCTGGAGACTGGTGACATTACAAGCACCACTTCAGCCAAACTTTTGATATCAGGGAACGCTTTCTCCAACTGAAGTGATCTGACGTCTGCATGACTCTTCCTGATCCGGAGAGCAGTCACTTTAGTGGCCCTGAGGGACCACACAGCTAATTAATATGTTTTCTCACAACCACGTGGTCAGGGGTTAGAATTACAATCTGTCAAAATTACTGATTACAGAATTTTTCCATCAAAAATGGAAAATATTTGGTTAACGCAACACCTGGATTTGACACAACTGAGTTTTAAGATTCATACGTCTGGCCTTCCACTTAAACGTTGAGCAGACAAACATCCCTCTGATATTTACCTATGTTGTCTTTCTCTTTGCAAGACACAGAGTAGCAGCAGATCTCTCGGTCCTGAATGGCAGAAAGGTTCCTGCAGAGATCAGGAAGGAACATTGAATAAGGAGTAACATGAAAGTGGCATTACTTTATAGAGCACAACATTGGACATTTATTTTGTCATGTGTTACTGTCACACAAACTAAATAAAATAAGGATTCCTCACATTTTTTCAATGAGCTGCTTCTCATCAAGCGCATTGAATAAGTCCCGCTTGTTGCCGAGGACTAGCACCTGGAAAAAAAGGATAGGAAGGAATACTTATTGATAGCTTGTTCAGCTTCACTGCAGTTTGATCAGTCTCAGTAAAAAACCCTTATAGTCTGAAAAAAATAAGCAGGTCCTGCTGGTGGGTTGTATCAAGCATCACAGCAGGATAAACGGTAATAATCACCTACATCACACCATCATGTCAGTTATCATGACTAACAGTGAGAAAGAAAAAATGGTTAAAGGGTTGAAATAACCACCAAGTGTAACATAATCGATCCTGCTCTTGTGCTGCAGCAATTCTGTGTTTTTTCACCATTAATGGCTGGAGTCACTTGACTCGTAAAGAAAGAAACCTCTGAGGAAAAGTTCATTACGCTATGACCGTGCGTTTTTACTTCAAAGATCAGACAACATCTCTTACAGGAATTCCTTGTAGTTGTGGTTTGTCTAAAAGGTTGTGCAGTTCGTTTCTGGAAGCTTCTATCTTCTCTCGGTCTGCTGCATCCACCATGTAACTGAAAAAACAAATGGGGTAGAAAATACTGCTGTGAACCAAAACACAGTTACACACATGGAAAAAATACACTATGAAATATTCATGCTTAGGTTTTGCAAGGGTTTAATATGTCCAGCCAGAAGAACAGGACTAACTTACACAATAGCATTCACTCCTCTACAGTAGCGCTCCCACATGCTCCTGAAGCGAGGCTGTCCACCTATGTCCCATATCTGGAACAGAAAAGCACAAAATCAAGTCAGGGGAGCAACAACAAAGACACACGGTTACTGCTCCACGCTGTAGGCCATCTAGAGATAAACTCAGAAATCTGCTGGTGTCTAGAATCGCATGATTTTCAGCTTCATTGAGACAGACCAATAACCTGATAGTCAAAAACTCAAAAATCCTATCTTTTTCCAGTCAGTGAATGCACTGTAGTTAAGTGCTACCAGGTCAAAAGCCTTTGTGATGGAGGTTGTTACTGTAGGGCAGAACATGTTTTTTTTGCCCCCCTGTCCAGAATGTTGAAGCTATTTCAAAGAAAACGTTTTTCTACAATACACAGAGACATGTCTGTGGTTTAATCAGGCTGAGATTGAGAGATCAGGACTTTAGGTGGTTAACAGAAGGACTGAACATATTACAGCAAAGTTGCTGTTTTGTCCTTTTGAGCTTTCAACCTCTGTCTGTTATGGATAATGGTAGATTTGTAAATGTTAAAAGCCTTTGGAGCAGGGGTGTCCAAAGTCGGTCCTCAAAGGCCGGTGTCCTGCGTGTTATGTGCCTCTTTTCCACTGGCTCATTTTAGGTGGGGTGGCTTTGCTCCACTCGGTATCTCTCAACTCGGCACGGTACCTGTTGTGTTTCCACTGACCCTCTGACGGCTGGAGCTATGGCAGGTGAAGCCCTGCCTCCAACCATCAGTGTAGTGCACTGTGATGCTATAATTGCTACTGTGACATTGTCACATTAAAGTAATCTGCATGTAACAATAAGTAAATGAATTTAAAAAAATAAGTAAATAAATAGAAAATAAAAACAATACAAATTAAAACTGCAAGCAGCATTGGGCGGCCCTCACAGCTCAGCGCCACTCAGCCTGTGTAGCAACCGCGGGAGGCTCGCATCGCCACCTCCACACCACAGACGAGCTCACCACTTGATTCCACACATCACCACTAGGTGGCACTGTGAGTAACCTTTTATACAATCTTCATTCATGCAGAGTTCTGCTCTGGTGAGAAGCATTCAATATTCGGGCGAAATAAAACCTTCCCGATGGAAGCTGCACTGGCTTGTTATTGGGTGGTGCTAAAATGATGTCATCAATTGACGATGCAGACATGTTCAGCATTGATCTATGATAATGCATCCCAAATTTGAAGTGGATCCAATGATGCATGAGGAAGATGGAGCATTTGAAGTTTCCAAGGGGGCTCCGTTGATCCAAATTCCAATGTAATTCCATAGAGTTTTTGGGGGTTGACAAAGATCAACCATATTCAGTTTGGAGAAAATCAAACCATGCATGTGTAATTTAGAGCCAAACGCAAGGCCATAGCATGACTTCAGATTTCGCCACGCCACCACAGCCACACCACAGTACTGGAGACAGACTTAGACCATCATGTTATCTATCACTGGGGACAGTTTAATGTTGATTAGGTGAAGTGGATCAAATATGGACCTTCCAGAGTAAAACATTAGACTTCAATGATGACAGCATCTGATTATTGAATATTGTTCGGGGCCGATGTGGATTAATTCCAGAAGGTTTTGTGTCTCTGCGACATGCCATGTAGGTGCTTTAACAATTTTGTCTTTAGTGATGAGAAGTCAGATTTTGAGGCTTGGCTACACCCACATGCGTTCATGTAGCAAAAAGCTTTTGACATCTTTTAATCCCCAATGCCTTGAGAGTACACTGAGTGATTTAGAAGTCTGTAAGTCAAAAGCTGTAGCAGGATCCCACTGTACAGTCTCTGTGTTCCAAACGAAGTTAGACCAACTTGTTATCTGTCTTCTGACTCACTTGCAAGTTGAGTGGGTCAAGAGGGCGTGGCTTTCATGATGTCATCATTTGACCACATAGGATTGTTGGTCACCTGACAGGGGTCAACCATACCACGTTTGGTCTAATTCAGCCTTTGTATAGGGAAGTTATAGCTGTTCAAATTTTTTGGCGAGAAAGCAAACTTTGAGGCGTAGTCCCACCCCTACAAAAAGTTAGTTTTAGGTTGGATATTGGATATTCATTCTCTGTGGATTCAGTGGAAACTTCCTCCCATATGTCCCGGTGCAGGCAGTCTTCACAGGCAGCTGCTCTCTGTCTGTTCCCTCCTCCTGCAGACCGTGGTTCACTTAAGGACCGTCAATACATTTCCAAACCAAACACTCCATTTTATGGTGGTATTGTTTTATGTGTTTTGGGGAAAATGTTTGTGTGTCTGAACAACTGATTTTATGTGTGATCAGCTGATTCAGGATTGTTCTTAAATACAGCATGCCACCTGCCTGCAAATTCAGAAAGCTGATATGTTTTTTTCTTTGCTTTCATCCTTCAGGCCTGTTTATGTTTTGTAAATAGTAAAATTATATTTTGGTTTGACCCCCTTCGGCCATTGTGGTCCTTAATATTAATGTAGTCGCTATTGAGTTTTATTAACTATTCCCTGCACTATCTCAGCAAAGACCTTCTCATTTATCCTGGTCCCTTGGCCAATCAGTGAACATCAGTCTGTTCACGTCACATGTAGTCCCTACTTAGCCCCCATCATACCTGTTCAGGATCAGGAACCAAAAAACTAGGTACCAGTACGGAAAAAACAGTAATGGAATAGAATGGAGCCGGGCCAAATTGAGCCAGTGGAAAGGGGGCGGTAGATATTTCCCTACCTCAGCAAACCTGATTTCCATCTCTGGCTGATTACCAGGCTTTTGCTGAACTGCAATCATCTGAATCAGGTGTCTTAAAGCAGGGAGACATTGAAAACATGCAGAACAGCAGCCCTTGAGGACAGACTTTCGACATCCCTGCTCTAAAGGCATCAAAAGGCATACGTTCTTCCAACACGTCACCAACTGAGAGGCTTTGACCCGCTTGGCTGTCAGAGGGGAAATACTCCCCCTGGCAGTACAAGACTGATGTTGATAAGTATGTAAATACATATAAAACATAAAGAGAGACAGATGTTGACAGAAAATATATATAAATACATAGATGAATATACATCAGAAACAAAACAATCAATTGTTATACTGTTGTTATTAAAAGAAACACATAGAAATCATGTCCCACTGCCACAAGGACTGAAGAGTCACCAGGAGTAAAGGGAGACTCAGCATAAAGTGAAGGTAGCGGTAGCTAAGGCCAAACACAGGGCATATAGAGACTTTTATGATTGGTTGGACAGGAAGGAGGGAGAGAGGGATTTATACAGGTTGGCGAGACAGAAGCAGCGCAGAGATGGGAGGGATATTCCTTTAAAGTGATTAAGGATCATGATGGAAATGTATTGACAAATGTGATAAGAAGATGGAAGGAGTACTTTAAAAGTTGATGAATGAGGAGTTTGAAAGAGAACGAAGAGCAGAAGAAGCGACCGTTGTGGATCAGGAAATACCAAACATCAGTAAGGATAAGTAAGGAAGACGCTGAAAAGGATTAAAAGCGCAAAGGCAGTTGGTCCTGATGATTTACCTGTGGAGGTATGGAAGTGTCTAGGAGAAACAGCAGTAGTTTCTGACTAGGCCGTTCAATGAGACAGTGAGAAGCATGGAGCAGAACTGTGCTGGTACCAATATGTAAGAACAAGGGAGATGTGCAGAGCCGTGGCAACTACAAAGGAATAAAGGTAATGAGTCATACAATGAAGTTATGGGAAAGAGTAGTGAAAGCAAGACTGAGGTCAGATGTGAGCATCTGTGGTTTCATACCAAGAAGAAGTACTACAGATGCAATATTTGCTTTTAGGATGTTGATAGAGCAGTACAGAGAAGGTCAGAGTAACACTGCATTGCTCTTTTGTAGATCTAGGGAAAGCAAATGACAGGGTTCCGAGAGAGGAGGTGTAGTACTGTATGAAGAAGTCTGGAGTAGCAGAGAAGTATGTTAGAGTGGTGCAGTACATGTAACAGAGCTGTATGACAGTGGTGAGATGTGCTGTAGGTGTGACAGATGTGTTCAGGGTGGAAGTGAAACTGCATCAAGGATTGCCTCTTAGCCCCTTCTAGTTTGCTGAGGTAATGAACAGGAATCTCCATGGACTATGATGCAGATGTCCTTGTGATTTGTGGTGAGAGCACTGAACAGGTCGAGGAAAATCTAGAGAGATGGAGGTTTGCTCTGGAAGGGAGAGCAATTAAGGTTAGCTGGAGCAAGACAGTCTACATGTGTGTGAATGAGAGGGACCCAGGTGGAGCTGTGAGACTGTAGGGAACAGAGACAAAGAAGGTGGAGCTGCAAAGTTGACTGTGGACAAGAGGTGAAGAAATGTGTCTGAGCAGGTTGGAACAGGTGGAGAAAAGTGTCAGGTCTGTTGAGAGATTAAAGTATCACCGAGAATGAAAGCAAAGGTGTACAAGACATGGTGGTGATACAAGCGACGTGCTAAGATTTAGAGACAGTGGCAAGGAGGAAGAGAAAGAAGGCAGAGCTGGAGGCAGCAGAGATGAAGATTTTGAGGTTCTCTTTGGGAGTGACGAGGATGGGTGGGATCAGAAATTAGTACATCTGAGGGACTCCTCATGTTAGATGTGTTAAAGAGAGAGGAGATATAGCCTGAAAGGCTAGACTGAGATGGTTTGAACTTGTAAAGAGGAGAGTTATAGAGTACATCGGTAGAAGTATGCTGAGGCTGGAACTGCCAGGCAGGAGGCTTAGAGGAAGACCGATGAGGAGATTTATGGATAGAATGAAAGAGGACATAAAGGTGGTGGGTGTGAGAGAAGAAGATGCAGAAGAAAGTTAGATGGAGACAGTTGACTCACAGTGGCAACACTTGAAAGGGAAAACCGAAAGGAGGAGATTGGCCGCTCATGGCTGAAAGGTTAGAAAAAATTCTGTTCTAATTGTTGTTCTTGGATTACAGTTTATATAAATAAACTGAAACCATAATCTGCTAAAACTGGTATGAGCAGCTCTAAGCTTTACAGAAATTGGCCACAAAACTTTTATCAGTGCCTCTCTAAGCACACAAAAGCTAAATAACATTGTTTACTGGCTTACCTTTATTGTTACATTGCCTTTAGTGACCTTCCGCATGTTGAAGCCAACTGTGGGAATCATGTCTTCACTGAACTGTCCCGACTGCATATGAGAGATGGAAGAAAAAAAGATTCAAAGAAAAACATATTAGCAAGAAACCAGATGCCTTGCAACTCTGAACAGGTCATCATGGTGTCATTTGATCTAAAATCCATGTGAGTGAGAGGGATGTGGATATGAATTACATCAGTAATCATTTGTTAGCGATGGACATATTTTCCCCAGGCTGCATTAGAAAACATTTGCCATTTCACCCCATTAATCACCATGATATGATGGCAGGTGTGGTGTCACTACGTAGTCTGGGTCCAATGTGGAAATGCTTTTGTAGATCCGAGTTTAAACACATTGATTATAAATCACAAAAAGAGATGCTTGATTAAAACCCAATGGATGACCAGGAATGAGTAAAGCAGAGATCAATACATTTAACGCTTTATGGACACTTCATCATCATCAGTACCAGGCACATCTGCACAGTCGACACTTTGCATCTCCCCTGCTGATGCTCCCTGCAGCTTTTATTTCACCCTGCTATTTGCAGAGGCTGTCTTTGTGTTTTGTCTTAGACAGACTGTGAAAAGCCAAGTGACTCAGCCGGTCAAAGATGTCCCACCTATTCACCCTGAACAGCCCACTAGCCAAGTCAGCTTTGTGTTCAGAAAAACTGTGCATCCTGTGGAAGGAATGTAAACTAACTGGTTTCTATGCAGTTGGATACGTTTGAGAAAACAGAAGTCTTCTGGAAAACCCTTTGGCTGATACTGAAGGTGAAATTGTTTTCATCATATACCCTTCCCCACCTGTTGCTCCACACTGCCAGTCAGCTAGTGGTATGAAGGTGCTTACAAGTTCTCCTTTCCTAACAAGAACAACATATATTGCTGTTAAACTGATTTTACCATGCACTGACCTAACCAAAACATAGAATAAAAACCTAATACATGTAGAAATAATTTTCAAGCAAACTGCACCAAATATTATGCATTTTGCTGCTCCAAAAGCATGCAAATAATAGTGAAAAAGTAACCAACAAGTAAAATATAAAATAGAGTAATCAAAAGAAATCTGATCAACTGCCTTATGTGATGTCATCAGAGGAAAGTGGAAGCTTGTTTATGAATTATTATTAATTGGATATTTCCTAAATACCTGTTTACAACATCAACAAAAAAAAAACAACTGATCATAACATGTTCTATGGATGACAAACTATATCTAAAGGTAGTTTCATTGACTTTGCAGAGAATTCTAGCTCGTAGCTCTAAAAACTAAATATCTGGAACTGCATGACCACTTGAGAACAGTGCTTAGCGGGCAACAACCTTGTTTAACCTCTCCTCTAATTCCAAGGGATTACTAAACAGGTCCAACTGCATGAGGGATCAGGCTCTTACTACTAAACTAGCCAGAATCTCGACAGCGACTGAGCAGCATTTCCTGGTGGGGAACATAAGCCGGTGCTAGTGAAAACTCGAGGAACATCTAACACAAAATGAATTAGTGTACGAGCATATAGTCTTTATTCATCTACATGTACATGAGAAACCTAAGAACCTGTGGTTACGATCAGCCTGGTGACTCCACAACAAACAGATAGTCTTTAACCTAGACTGGTGTTGCGGACACACCGGGAGCTGCTACAAAGCTCTGACAGTGGTCACATGACCCGGTGTATTAGTAAGCACACAGTCATACCGACAACTTCGTCATTCTCCAAACACCAGCTGTTTGAAAGATTTCCAAGACTTATTGCTCCTGCACTTTTCCTCGTCTAACCGTTACCAAAAGCATACTTTATTATAAATATGTAACTTTTTTTTTTCTCAAAACGTGCAAAAATGTGTTGTGTCACAGACACCTTCAACCTCTCCTAGTCTGTAGCCTGGGCCCACTTTCTGCGTCTTTGCTAACGTTGGCTACTTACAGCAATCACATTGACAAATGTGGTTTTTCCCGAGTACTGAAGTCCAACTAACGTGAGCTCCATCTCTTCTTTCCAGAAAAGCGACCTGAACCAGTCTAATAGTCTGTTAATTAGGGCCAGCATTTTGGAGGAGTCCGTAGCCGCAGTCTCTGTTGCTGCCTGGAAGGAAGTCGCTAACTGCTCTGTCATATCATGTGATCTACTGGCAGGCGTCCACTCACGCCTCTTCTTCGCCTTAGGCTGTTACCTAACTGGCACTCTACTGCCACTCTGTGGTGTTAACCTTTTTTTTTTTTTTTTTTTATGTATCGCTACTCATCTTTAGAGATTTAAAAATAAGTTGTTTATTTTTAATTTTTTTAGCACTGCGCTTTTCGTGTCCACTCAGCCAGGCAAAATGCATTATGACCTTCAAATACAGTCGTATTCTTTTTGCATTTTACATATGAATGTGAAATTTGACTCAGCATCAGTCATTTTGTGATGAAATAGGCTAATGCAGGGTACCACATCTACAAGTTATTTTATTTGCCTTATGTAAACAACAAAGCAACATCAAGAGTCTGAAATTAGCTTAGCAACCAAAGTTCAGAGCAAAAAAATTTGATTTTCTTCCTTAAATATATAAATATTTCTCAGAATGTCAAAAATAATCACTTTAAAAAGATACATTAGAAAACAATGGCAGATTAGAAATAAAATTGTAGTTTTAATTGTATCTGAATAAGCTGAAGCGGATACATCTCGAAAAATCTGCATTAGCGAGTTCAATATTTTTTGTCACTCGTTTCAGAAAATAAAACTCTTACATTATATAGATGCATTACATGTAGAGTGAAAATTTTCAAACCTTTATTTCTTGCAATTTTGATCTTTATGGCTGTAAGATAATAAAAAAAATTAAATAAATTCATTGTCTCAGAAAATTGTAATATGTGAAAAGGTTGTACTGTATATTGGAAACTCATGATGTCACACCCTAATCAGCTAATTAACTCATAACACCTCTAAATGGTCTCTCAGTCTGGGTCAGTAGGCTACACGGGGAAGACTTCTTACTTGACAGTTCCAGCCACCTCTTCTGACCTGAACCACATAGACAATCTATGGGTTATTGTCCAGAGGAAGATGAGACACCAGACCTGACAATTTAGATGACCTGAAGACCATTATCAAAACAACCTGGGCTTCCATTACACCTCAGCAGTGCCACATGTTGATTGTCTTCTTGCCACATTGCATTGATGCAGTAATTCATGCAAAAGGAGCCCTAACCAGGTATTGAGAGCATGGTAATCAACATACTTGCAGAAGCCTGACATTTCTGTTTCAGGTATCCTTTTTAATTATCTTATGAAATATTCAAATTTTCCGAGACACTGAATTTTGGATTTCATTATCTGTAAGCTATGATCATCAAACTTACAAGAAATAAAGGCTTGAAATATTTAACTCTGTAATGAGTCTATATGAGTTTCACTTTCTTAAATCAGGGACAAAAAATATTGTACTTTTTCAAAATATTCAACATTTTCAAGATGTACCTGTAGTGCTATAGAAATGTTTTCCCCGATACTTCTTTTTCTATTCAAATATCCAAACCAAGCCCAATTATATGTGGAAAAAGTCATCACCGTCTTGTGAAATCATGAATTATCTAGGGCTACCCTAAGGAAACAAACATGCTTCTTGCTGGTTTGGTAGAGTTGTAGATATCAACAATAAGGTAAGGTAAGTTTATTTACATAGCGCTTTTCAGTAACAAGACATTCAAAGCGCTGTACATGAGGAAGAACAATTACAATACAATCACAAAGAAAATGAACAGATACAGACACAGAAAAACAAATCAAAATGAAACTTATAATCCTTGGGAGTAATAATAATTAATAATCCTTCCAAGTTTACTGGTAGAAATTGGTTCCAAGCCACTCTTAATAATAAAGCATCTTATGCTAAAAGAAGATGATAATATTGATAATCTCCTCATTCCACTGAATTCTAACTAGGGAAGCTGAGTCACTGGTACAAAACAGCTTTAATCCACATTTTCAGGTGCTAATAATATATTGCTTTTACTGGTACTGAAGTTGAACT
>JAHUTJ010075476.1:0-17073 GCA_036250325.1 Characodon lateralis | reverse complement strand
CCATCTCAGTGTGGTTTGGCTCATCCACAAAACAGGACAGGTCCAGACTGCAACGAATAATCAGGACTGCAGAGAGAATAATCAGGGCTGACCTTCCCTCCATCCAGGACTTATACAGGTCTAGGGTTAGAAAAACAGCTGCAAAAATCTCTGCAGACCCCACACACCCTGCACACAAACTGTTCAGAGTTTTACCTTCAGGCCGCCGCTACAGAGCACTGTTCACTAAAACCAGCCGCCACAGAAACAGTTTCTTCCCCCCGGCTGTTTCTCTGATGAACATTTAATAGAGTACCAAACAACCTCATACTGAAGTTGGAAATCCACCTTTGTATATGTGTATATTGTTTATATGTATTTAAGGACATAAGGATATATGCAGAATATATCTTATAACACAATAAAACCCAAAAAAGAAACCCAGAGAGCAAAGTGTCAAATTCCTTGTTTGTTGTATGTACGAACTTGGCAATAAAGCTGATTCTGATTCTGATTACCAAAGCTGCTGATGATCTAATACCTAAACAAAAAATACAATTTGCAGATTTGTTCCCTTAGTCTTCATCAAAGCTGCCTCTGAATCCGCCTCTTCAAAGAGCTCTAAATGTGCACAAATCAACTATGATGAAGCAACAAGGAATGATTGAGAAAAAAACCCTGAGCTGCTTCTGCTACTTTGA
This sequence comes from Characodon lateralis, assembly GCA_036250325.1. Taxonomy (NCBI): domain Eukaryota; kingdom Metazoa; phylum Chordata; class Actinopteri; order Cyprinodontiformes; family Goodeidae; genus Characodon; species Characodon lateralis. The sequence continues at coordinate 16,393 of JAHUTJ010075476.1, read as the reverse complement.
CTCCTGACTTCCAAATCTGCTGAAGAACCAAATCTCCAAGAAAGCACTTCTACAGATAGAGGAAAGAGGGAAGAAGTGTAGCAGAATGACATCATCTTCATCTTTTAATAAATATTCATAAAATAGTGAGATGAAAGTGCCTGCTTTACTCGTCTCAGTGGTCTGTAGCTGTAGAGAGGTCATCGTGTCCTACTTGGCACTGATGGAGCTGTCACACCTACTGTTCTCACTGATACTCCCAGTGAGACATGCTCCTGCAGTTACGGGCTCCAAAAATGTGTCCCATGAATAAGAATACAGTTATCTACAGCTCTGAGCAAAAACCCTGCATCATGTCATTTTTTTTGAATGCTTCTTTTAAGCAATCACACAACCAACCACAAGGAGCTGAGGCAGTGACACTGAAAAACTAAAGTGGGAGAAAATGTAACACGTTTTCTAAAAATTCTGAAAAGTGTGGCATGTATGTGTATTCAACCCTTTACTCTGTTACCTTAAAAACTCCAATACAATCAATTGCCTTCAAAAGTCACATGATAAGCCAACCTGTGTATAATTTAATGTCAGTATAAATGCAGCTGTTCTGTTAAGGCACCAGAGGTTTCTTAGTAAACATACTGCTTTAAGAAGACCAACGAACACAGCAGACATGTTAGAGATAAAGTTGAGGGTTGAAGCAGAGTTAGGTTATAAAACTACATCCCCAAATATGAAAATCTTATAAAGCACTAATCAACCAATCATCTAAAAATAGGAACTGCAAATGTGCCAAGACATGGCCGCTTCCCTCAGCTGACAGAATGGGCAAGGATAGCATCCTTAATCAGATGAGCAGCTGAAAGACCTATGATAACTCTGGAGGAGCTGCAGGGATCCACGGCTCTGGTTGAAAAATGTTAAATTTCTTTCTAATTTCTAATGTACCAATTTTATATCATAAACAGAATACTGTTAGTGAATTTATGTTAAGATGAAAACCTGGAAACCTTTAAATTATGAGTGGTTGAAATGTGGTGGGACATTACTGCTTTTTTGGGATATAGTTTAACATATGTTGCTGCTTTACTGTAAATGTGCCAATTGCAAGATTGCTAATACAGTAAATTATTAACCCAATTTACACATCTTATGTCTTAAACTGAGGTCTATAATCAGAAACAGACTGCACACATTAACTTATCCTTATGTGAACATTTCCTAATAAAGTACTGAATACTTAATATGATGTCCTAATTTTTACATGACTGTATGTGGATTAACATATCAACCATCTTATAAATTGGTTATGAGCAACGTCTTACAACAGAATAGGGAACAGATTCTGACTGAAGTTAATTGTTATCCATCCACTAATAACACTTGAATAAAATGTATTCTGTAGGTATTAAGCTGGAGAAATTGTTCTCCTTTAAATATTCCCTCATAAGGTCTATATTGATTAAGAGCTCATTAAGATCAGAGTTAATAAGTTTCAACTCTTTATTTATGGTGTATTTCTTGTAGAATTGTGTTATTTGTACTTGTACTTAATAATGAGCAATTAAGAGTTATCTTGTCAATGGTTGATTTGTGTATAGTAATATAAGGTGCTTCTGTTCTGAGATATTAAAGTTGATTTGCCAAAATGTGCAATCTGCCTGCGTGCAGAAGTTACAGTCCAGTTCTGAACGTTTTCATGCTTTTGTGCTCGCTGATCCTCAGTCTGCTTGCACCTCCATCCTCTCTTTGATCAAGCAATCCATTTGATCAAATTTATGGGAAAAAGGCCAGGGTCTTAATAAAGTGTAAGATTTCTATAAAGCTCTCTCCTGCCTAGCTGTCCACATGCACACCTACTCCCACACAACATGTGCACGTTTTAGAAGCTGAAGATTTGCTAAATAGGTGGCTGAGGAATAAAAGCAAATTATAGCAACAGGAGGATCACGCTTAGCTCTCCGTGTTGCAACGTTACACAGTCATGCTGAGATTGTGGGGGTGGAATCAGTAGATGAAGCAATGCAATTACTGACACAACACTACTCTCATGTGCCTTCTGAAATAGCACATTGGTTGCTGTGTTCATGTCGCTTCACCATCGAAAATTATCTTGTGTTCGTTTGGCTGAGTTTTTCTATACCTCAATGAACTCACTACAGTGTGTGTGTTGTTAGAAACTACATGGATGTTGCTGCAGCTGTGCTCTGATTAGCACCATTTTCACTTCATTCCATCAAATCCTCTAGTTTGACTGGGGTTGGCACATTCTGCTAGTCTGAGTTTTCTTTCATGATACAATTGTAAAACCGTTTGCATGACTGTATTGAATGGCGTCTAGATCTTTGTGAAAAGGAACCTTGTCTATTTCTTCTCCTAAACTGACCTGGTTCTCTTAAGCACTGTCAATAAATTTCAAAAACCAAACAAGCTGTTTCATGCTGGTATTGTTTTGTGTGTTTTGGGGGAAATGTTTGTGCATCTGAACAGCTGATTTTATATGTGATCAGCTGATTTAGGATGCAATTAAATACAGCTTGTGTTTGTGTTTTTGTGCTTGCTACATGTGCTCATTCTCAGGTGGTGCTGGAGCTCTCAGGTGTGCTGGGTGACAGGTGCGACTTATTCCACTGATTGCCAGGAGGAGTACTTAAGCAGGAGGCTNTTAATTAAAAAACCGCCCCCCCCCCCCCCCCCCCCCTGCATGTAATTCAAAAAGCTGATGTGTCCTTTTTATTTTCTGTCAGCCTTCAGGCAAGGTTTTTTTTTGTGGTCATTATTATTGTAGTGTCTTTTGAGTTTTATTACCTTTTCCCTGCACTGTCTCAGTGAAACCTTCTCATTTCTCCTGGTCCCATGACCAATCAGTGAACAGCAGTTGGTTGACATCACATCTAGTCCCTACTCAGCCCCCGTCGTACCTGCTCAGGAGCAGGGACCATAAAACTAGGTACAGATATGGAAAAAACAGTAATGGAAACGCTTGCTAAGCGGGCTAAGTGGAGTGGAGCCAGCCTAAATAAAGCCAGTGGAAAAGGGGCATATGATGCTGCTAACACCATGTTTCTCTGTGGCAATTATCAGGTTGATGTGTTTTGTTAGCTTCTTGCTTGATGTCCACATGTTTAGCTTGATGTTAGCTTGTTAGCTTGATGCTAGCTTGTTAGCTTGAGGTCCACATGTTTGCTGTGTCCCCACATGACTTCCGGCAAACTGCAAACAGAATTTCCAATGGCTTTCATTTCAACAATGGCTATCTTCCTGCAACTGTTCCATTAAGACCAAATTTGTGAAGTGCATCACTAATAATTGACCTGCCAACAGCACATGGATCTCTGCAGCTCCGACAGAGTTGCAACGTGCCTCTTGCCTGTTTCTCTTCTTTCTTCTCTTCTTTCTCTTAATGATGGTGTCTTGGCCTGGCCAGTCAGTTTGGATTCACAGTTATGTGTTGGTAGTTATGTGTTGGTTTGCAGTTTTGCCATATACTTTTCAATTTCAGATGATGTATAATTCTTGGCAAGATGTGTAAAGCGTGGCATATTGTGCTATAACCTACCCCTACTTTAAACTTCTCCACAACTTTGTCCCTGACCTGTCTGTCATGTTTCTTGATCTTCATGATGCTGTTTGTTCATTAATATTCTTCAAAAAACTTCTGAGGCCTTCACAGAACAGCTGTACGTCAGGATCTGGGTTTGTGTTTGTGTTTTTGTGCTTGCTACATGTGCTCATTCTCAGGTGGTGCTGGAGCTCTCAGGTGTGCTGGGTGACAGGTGCGACTTATTCCACTGATTGCCAGGAGGAGAACTTAAGCAGGAGGCTACCAGCACTACAATGCGAGAATGTTTTGCCACAATGGTACAAACTCTAGCCACACTCCAAGTTATGCTTCATACTTTGACCTCGATTAACTTTGTTTTTTGGTCCTCTGCAGATTTTGAAAGCCTAAGCTTTGGATCTATGTCACTGAGTTTTCTGGACTACGTTTCTGAAAGTTACTCTGGATGATCAAGCCTGTCTTTGATCTGAGGATTCCTATCCTGTGATTTACCTTCATTTGGATTCGCATCAAGCTGGCAGCTTCCTGTCCTCTTCATCTCCTGAGCCAAGCCACAAGCATACCCTGTCTACCCTCCAACGTAAGCCACCGCACATTGAACTTGTTTATTGTAAGCTGAGCTCCTGAACAGCACCAAGTGAACTCTCTACGGATATACCTGCTTAAGACCTGGATCCTGAATCTCATTCCCCCTGGCGACCTGACCACCATAACTCAGTAAGTCGATCTCAGTATTAAGATAACTATTTGCTCTTAGTTTCGCTTTTTCCTCCGTTACCCGAACTCATCCATTCTCAGTGAGATATTTCGTCCGTTCAGTTCCTGACTATATCTTCAATAAACAATCTTTATTTTACTTCCTCCTCCTGAGTGTTCTCTGTATGTGGGTCCGAGCTATTTCGAACATAATGACAGAACACTCTCGCCAACAAGACCCAGCAGAAGCACTCAGGAGGACTCTCTCTGAACAGGCTAACCAGATCCAGTTTCATGATTCCTCTTTTTGTTCCCTTACAGAACAGCAATGCCAAACCAACCAACAGATAGAACAGATCGCCACCATGTTACAACAAACGCTAGGTACTTCATCCACCGCTCCTCCAGATGGTGCTTCTGCATTTCCGGAATCCTTTCAGTCACCCCATTTTCATGACGTTACATCCCCTAGTCCGGAGAAATTCTTTGGTGAGGTAGGAAATTGTGGGGATTTTTTGCTTCAATGTTCTTTGGTGTTTAACCTGTCCCCCCACTCCTTTCCTCATGATAATGTAAAGATATCATATATAATTGGATTACTGACCGGCAAAGCTAATTTGTAGCAACCTGTCTGTATCTTGACTGTATCTGCACTTATAGACTCCGGCTGCAAACAGAATCTCATAAATCTGGATTTGGTAAACCAGGCAGGAATAGAAGTGGAGTCCATTGAATCACCACGTTCAGTTTTAGCTTTAGACGGGAAGAGACTACAACAGATAACACAATTAATCAAGCCAGTGGAACTACTGTTATCTGGCAATCATAGGGAAAAAACATAATTTTTTGTATTTCCAGTATCTCAAGGTTCTCTGGTTTTAGGATTCCCCTGGTTACAACAACATAATCCACATCTAAACTGGTCAAGGTGTCGTATAGAGTCCTGGTCCGCTAACTGCCATTCATCTTGTCTAAGATCAGCGTTCACACCAAATCTCTCCCCACAGGCTAGCAGTGAGGACGAAGTAATCGATTTGACTCATGTACCTCAAGAATACCATGACCTGAAGGGAGTGTTTAGCAAGAATAAGGCTCTATCATTACCTCCTCACAGACCCTATGATTGTGCAATTAACCTTCTCCCTGGCGCACCTTTGCCCTCTAGCAGACTCTACAACATTTCACGTCCTGAGCAGAAATCTATGGAAGACTATATCAATGATTCCTTATCAGCAGGAATTATTCGTCCTTCCTCATCACCACTAGGGGCGTTTTTTTTTTTTTTTTGTAGGGAAGAAGGATGGTTCATTGGCGTCCCTTTATAGACTATAGGGGTTTAAATCGGATCACCGTTAAAAATAAGTACCCACTTCCCCTCATCACTTCTGTTTTTGAACCCGTTTATGGTGCCACTGTTTTTTCTAAATTAGATCTTTGTAACGCTTACCACTTGGTCAGGATACGCCAGGGGTATGAGTGGAAGACGGCTTTTAAAACGCCATTGGGTCATTTTGAGTATTTGGTCATGCCTTTTGGACTGTGTATTGCTCCTGTGGTTTTTCAAGGTTTGGTCAACGATGTTCTCAGGGATGTTTTGAACATTTTCGTTTTCGTATATTTAGATGATATTCCGATTTACTCTAAGAATATGCAGGAGCGTCGCAAACACGTTCGCCAAGTTCTTCAACGTCTCCTGGAGAGCCACCTGTTCGTAAAAGCCGAGAAGTGTGAGTTTCACCAGTCATCAGACACCTTCCTGGGCTACATCCTTGAGGGTGGACAGGTATGTTCTGATCCAGAGAAAATAAGAGCTGTACTAGAATGGCCGGTGCCGGACTCACACAAATATTCGCAGCGTTTTTTGGGATTCGCCAATTTTTATAGACGTTTCAACAAGGACTATAGTCTCATTGCTGCACCTCTGACAGCTCTAACTTCTTCTAAGATCTCCTTTTCCTGGTCATGCAAAGCCGAAGCGGCTTTTTGTACCCTCAAGGAGAGGTTCTCTCGCGCCCCCATCTTGGTCCATCCGGATTCTGCAAGACAATTCATCCTGGAAGTCGACGCATCGGACATCGGGGTCAGAGCACTGCTGTCGCAAAACTCTGAAGATGGAAGACTTCATCCTTGTGTTTTCTTTTCTCGCTGGTTCAGCAATACAGAGAGGAACTACGACGTAGGTGACAGAACTCCTGCGGATAAAGTTGGCCCTTGAGGAGTGGCGCCACTGGCTTGAGGGGGCCAAACATCCCATCCAAGTTTGGACTGATCACAAGAATTTGGCCTACCTACAGTCAGCCAAAAGGCTAAACCCACGTCAGTCTCGCTGGTCCTTATTTTTCTCTCGTTTCGACTTATGTATTTCTTTCAGGCCCGGACCTAAGAATACTAAGCCTGATGCCCTCTCCAGACAATTCGCCACAGACGATTCGGTGAGGGAACCTGCACCCATCATACCGCCCAGTTGGACGGTCGGGGCACTTAGATGGGAGATCGAGGACACGGTGTTAAAGGCTCAACAACAGGAGCACAATCCTGGCAATGGGCCACCTAACCGTATCTACGTCCCATCTACAGTACGAGCTCGATTAATTAACTGGCTGCACACAGCAAGGTTTTTGGGTCATCCAGGTGTTAGTAGAACTATCGCATTGGTTCAAAGGAGGTTTTGGTGGCCAACATTACATAAAGATGTGAAGGAATTTGTTCAGTCTTGTGCTACTTGTGCTAGGAATAAGTCTTGTAACCAGCCTGCAGCTCTTCTCCAACCTCTAAGCATCCCAAGTTGTCCCTGGTCTCACATAGCTTTGGATTTTGTTACTGGTCTTCCCCTCTCTTCTGGTATGACAACTATTCTCACTATTGTAGACCGTTTTTCTAAAGCCTGCCATCTCACCCCTCTCAGAAAACTTCCTTCAGCCCTTCAAACCACCAAACTCCTCACTAAACACGTCTTTCGTCTCCATGGAATTTCACAGGACATTTTGTCTGACCGAGGTCCACAATTCATTTTGCAGGTTTGAAAACAGTTTTGTTTAGCTCTTGGAGCCAAGATTTCATTAACTTCAGGTTAGCACCCACAGTCTAATGGTCAGACCGAAAGATTAAATCAGCAGCTAGAATCAACCCCACGATGTCTCATGTCCACTAACCCTTCTGACTGGTGCGCATATCTACCTTGGGTAGAGTATGCTTTAAATTCTCACATCTCCTCTGCCACTGGACGTTCGCCTTTTGAGGCCTCACTGGGCCACCCTTGTTTGCTGCTGATGAAAGAGAAATCACTGTGTCGTCCGTCCACCAACATGTCCGCCGCTGTAAGACCATTTGGAACTCAACTGTCCAGAGCCTCAATTGCACTGCAGATCAAAACAAGCGTTTTGCTGACTGCAAACACAGACCTGCAAAGGAGTATCGACCTGGACAAAAGGTTTGGTGATGTGCCCCTTAAATCCATGTCTAGGAGGCTTTTGCCTCATTTCATTGGTCGGTATGAGATTGAGACGGTAATTAGTCCGTCTGCTGTTCGTCTCCGTCTTCCTGCAAGTCTTCGTATCCATCCCACATTCCATGTTTCCCAGATAAAGCCAGTGGTCTCAAGTGACTCGTGAATCTCATTCCCCCTGGCGACCTGTCCATCATAACTCAGTAAGCCGATCTCAATATCAAGATAACTATTTGCTCTTAGTTTCGTTTGTCCCTCCGTTACCCGAACTCATCTATTCTCTTCACTTCTCTCCTTACAGTGAGATATTTCATAAATTATTGACGTTTGGGTTGTAATGTAATTAAAATGTAACTAAATATGAAAAACTTACAGGGATGTGTGTGTTTTTGTCAACTACTATATTTATGCATATTCATGGAAAGTACAACCACATCTAAAAGGACTGCAAATCTGATCTAAGACTAGTTGCTTAAACCAGGAGGTAATTTTGACAAAAAGAAAAGAAAAGCTCGCTGCTCCAAGAAATTACAAAATACAAAGAAAGTACAAGCTTTTCTTATTTACTCTGACAATATATTACAAATTAGTGTTGTAAAAAATGTGTATATTGTGACAGTTCTAACTTTAATCTCTGACTATTAACTTTGAGAGAATCAAAGGAATGAATCATTACATCATCTTTCACAATCTTGTATGCAGTACAAATGAAATCAACTAGTATGTGTGCAAAACATGGCCAAAACGTGAGAGCAAATTATTCATTTTGTGAATTTACCCCTCTGTGTTGCTATTACAGTAAATTTTATGCATCAATGCTGCACAACATCCAAATGTATCCCACCTCTCTTTGGTTGCATCCTTCCCATCATCCTCTTTTCCTGTCTCCCAGTGCTGCTCTCAAATTTAAAGGTCCACTGAACACCAGTTTGTTGGAAATGGATATTCACAGGGCCGAAAAACAGGTATGGTGTAATCCGCTGAGCTGGTTGCATGTTTTATTTCTCTATCATATTAGAATGTTAATGTGACTTTAGGTATGCTGATGTCTTTACATCTGTCTCTGAAAAAGTGTCACTTTCACATTGGCTAAACTAATGGTTTTTAGAGAGAAATAGAGAAAAAAAATTGACTTGTGTCAGTGTAATTACCATTGTGATGATGAGCTTCAAATCATCCAGACAGCTGATCTAAGACGCAGTGTTTAAATTGTGTGAAGCTTGTGTCTGATGACATGTCATGGACGGATACTTCACAAGTTCTGAACATGATTTGTCTCATGAAATACGCACTTGTGACTCAACAATTTTCTTTTCCTCTGACACTTGCTCTGCTGCTTTTAATTGCATTGCACACTCTGTGTGTATCCTCAGTGTGTCTGTATACTGAGGAATGTGTTAGTATTCAAGGAAGAGCTGCATCAGGAATAGCAGAAAGAGTCCTAAATCTAGACCTTTTCCCTGTAGGCACCCACTCATTTCAACTCTAGGATCAGCAGGTCACTTTCACACACCTACGCCATTTAATAGTCTTTTGTTCATCTGACAAAGAATTTGTGTTGGGCAGAACTGTTCAGTGCTGGCAATAGAAGCTTGAACTTTAAATATGGAGCAGCTTTAGTCACAGATTACCCAGAATATTTAGCAAACAAACAAGAATATTTTATTTCACAAATATTTTATAAATATTTGTGAAAATAAAATATAAATATTTTATTTATGTTCTTCTATGGGGCTGCACGGTGCTGCAGTTGGTAGCACTGTTACCTTGCAGCAAGAAGGTCCTGGGTTCAACTCCTGGCTAGGGGTCTTTCTGTATGTTCTCCTCGTGCATGCATTGGTTCTCTATGGGTACTCCAGCTGCCTCCTACAGTCCAAAAGCACGACTGTTAGGTTAATTGATCTCTCTGTGTGGCTCTGTGGCCCTGTGATGGACTGGCAACCAAATAGTGCCAAATAGTTAAATCTTAGTCAAATCTTATGGAGAGCTTCTGGAAACCATAATTTTCATGTCACAAATTTGCCAAATATTTTCAATTGGTTTCACTGGGCCATTCCAAAACAAAAATATGCTTTAATTAAACCATGCTATTGAAACTCTGGGTGTTTGTCCTGCTGAAGGTTTAACAACAGAACAAAGCATACATCTTTTGAAACCTCAAAATACTTTTCTTTCAGGATTGCCCAGTATGTAGCTCTATTCATCTTCCCATCAACTTTGACCAGTTTCCCTCTCCCTTTTAAAGAAAGAACCTCCCTGCAGCATGAGGCTGCCACAATGTTTCAATGTCTGGATGCTGTTTGTGCAATGTTAATTTGCCATCACACATGATGCTTTGCATGTAGGTTAAAAATGTCTGAAGTTCGTTGAACCAGATCAGCTCCTTCTATCTTTTTGCCGTGTCCCCTAGACAGCTTGTAGCAAACTTCCCAATCTTCCATAGATGGCAGATCTGTCCATTAATATGAAAACTGCTCTGTGAGATGGTAAAATCTTTGGATATTGATTTAGAACCTAACCCTGCTTTAAACAACTTTCTCTTGGACCTGTATGCTGCGTTCCTGGTCTTCATGAATCAGAAATAGGAAGTGCTCCAGGACTTTGGGCTTACATGTGAGAATTCTGACTTCAGGGCTTGTTGCATTTTTTTTTCTTTGACTTTGTTAAATGTTGACAGATAACTGAATTGCCTTTCTTCCTCCGTGTTCCTCTTTGCAGCAACTTGACAAAATCTTGTCGAGATTTAATAATAAACACCTGTAATTCATGCTTTACAGTGAAGTCAAATACATCAAATACAAATACAAACAGTGTCTTCTACCTCTTTGTTAACCCCAATCAGTCTCTTTGTGTCTCTCTTGTTTTTCTCCCCTCATTGTCTCTGTTTTGTGCTGATTATTCCTGTTAGTCATTATTCACGCTGACAAAAACCTGCCTGCTATGAGCTGATACAGCCACGGAGCACTGCTCCAACCTCTCCTCTCTGATCTGATGCCACACACAAACACACACAGTAGATTCTCTTTATATTTAGTACACTATGGGGTGTTTTCAGAAACTTGATCAAGCCAGGAAGAATAGTAGCATTAACAACTAAATAATTTTCTTTTTCTTGGCAGAGGAACAAAAAAATATTTTGTCCAAAAAATATTACAGATTTTGCCTGGTCATAGTGAGAGGCGCTGAACTGAAATAATGACTGAAATAGGAGTGATAGACGCACACAGGTGGTAGGTGACAGTGAAAAATAGGAGGATATAAATTATTCTCACAGTGACACAAAACTAATGAGGATGTCCGCAAAGCGGTAGGATGAACCCGCACGGCCTCAGTTGAAGTTAGTCCCTCATGCAGCCTGCTGAATGCCATTGTCTCACTTAAGAAGCCATGAGCTACAGCTGCAGTTACACATTTTGGAAAGATAACTATAGTAAAACTAGAGTGCTTACAAATTATATGTGCTTACAAAGGGGGAGTCGAGGTTATATGGAACTGTCCAGGATCAGGTTGGGCTTGGTGATTTACACCATATTTTGAAAAAGAGGGAGTAAATATTAGGTTATTTTTTCTAACCAAAAAGCTTTTTATTGTTAGAAGCTCAATAGTGAATGAGCTGACTATTATTTTCTAAAACATCTTGGTCAAAACAAAGGTACCAATCACTTTTGAAACTGTTAAATGAATGCCTCTTTAGTCTAATTATGTGACATCACAGTTTAGGTTTGCAAGAAAAGATGAGTGCAAAGAGGAGAGATTTGGACAAAATTTGCAGTGCTACATTTAGTAAAGTAAAAAGATTGCACAAAAACATCTTGTATCAACTGTTTGGCACGGTGGTGGAGAGATGATGGTATTCCTGCACAGATTGAGTAGATAACAAACTCCCCTGTATACCAATGGATTCCAGAGTCAAATGTGCAAAGTGCAAAGCTCAAAGAGACAAGCCACAAAAGACCGTCAGCTGTATTTACAGGTGCTATAAAGTGTTGACTTAGGGGAGGTTAGAAATGCATTTGACCTGTTTAAGATTTGTATTTTTCTAAAGGTCTGAAAACAGTTTATTTGTTTCTCTGAACTTCATAATTATTTACCACTTGGACATTTCTATTCTATTGATGCAGATCTAATTTGAGAAGCAGAAGGCAGTTTTTTTACAAAAATAATCTGTTATGTGTCAGAAACAACATTCAGCGTTGATGACGTTCATCAGGCAGCTGATTAAACTCTCCCTCATCCCACTGAGGTGGATTAAAAGGCTTGCTGCTGAAGCAGCGAGCCGCTCGCTGTCACTGATAGAATATACTGTGGTTGCTCTCTGACTTCTGTGTGAAGGATGAGAGACACAACTGCAGAGTGGAACTTGGCAGCTGAATGAGGTTAGCCCTGAGCGAACCCCATTTGCTGAAAGAGCGCAGAGAGGAACTCTAATGTAAGCAAAGCAAGCACGGGCCACATCTCCTAGTTCCTTTGGACTGATGATCATAAAAACAGGGAATCACTTCGGATGCGCCCTGCATCGTTGTTGACCTCAGAGTGTCAGACAGCTGAACATCAAGACGGGGATGGTGTCATGTGACTGAGTGACTCTCTGAGTTTAATGAGACTGTCTGTAAAAACAAAGAGCTAATCTTTTGATGTGATGTGGTCCTGTCTTCTGGCAGTCACATCAAAGCATTGTCTCTGATTAATATTAATATCTTCTTTTGCAAATAAAATGACTTTCCTTACAACCTATAAGGACTGTGCTAATGTATGTCAAAAAGCCTGAAGAAGAGCAAGAAAGCAAAAAACTGAAATTGACATTTTGTGAGAACAAATCCCTGCAAATAAAGATCTGTCAAGAGACTACTGAAAACCAGTACTGGGAGTACTGGGAGTAAACAAAGCACTGAGAGCTCCAATAAATAGTGGACAGCGTATTCTCAAGTTCCAATCCTATTTATTTAATATGTTTGTAATAACAGTGTTTGACTGACATACATGAAAAAATAAATGAATTTAGGATTTTTGTATTTTTAGTATTTTTACAGCTTAAATACATGAAATATTCTAGTCTTCTAATGAAAAGACTTTTAACAAGTCTTTTCAAAATTGTCAGGATTTTAGATTGCAAATAGTAAGAGTCAGTGAAAAATTTAACTCTGTGCGTTTCATACAGGTTACAGGTTACCTGAGCCAGAAACATACAAATGAGAAAGCAATCATGGCAAAAAGGTATAGGAAGTTGGCAAACAGAACATTAGAAATGCTTCATATCAACCATACCTTGACTGGATGGGTTTAAGCTGGTCTCTAAACCCTGATAATTTACTCACACAGATTATTAATTAGCATAAAAGTTAAGCAAATTATGCCCCATTAACAATTTCCGTATCCTGTCATTGCAGCTCGTGTGATTTTCTGAATGGACATTTTGTTGTGTTATAAAAGAAACACTTAATTCATTTATTTTTATTAAAAGCACAGCAGGAAAACTATTATTCATAAAATGAAGACAACTTATTGACTGCAGTCTGGAGTTTGGATTTTTGCTTGCAGTTCGGCCATTTCTGTTACCAACTGACCTGCCAGTTGTTGTGCTGCCATCTGCTTCAGTCTGTCTAATGAAGCTTTATTCTTCTCTGGCATCCTGAGAGACGAGTCTCCCCACTGGTCTAATCAGCCTTGAGAAGCTCCAGCCCCTACGGCAGCATCTGTTTCGAGCTGGGCCCAGATTGGTCATTTCATAAACACTCAGCCTAATGAAGGAAAGAGCAGACCATGTGTACTAGGAGCTCCTTTTCTGAAAACATACATCTTTAGTTCTAAATCTGGCACACTCAGAGGGCAGGCTTGATTTGATCCTTTTAACATTCATTTCTGAGAGACATGCTCCAGTGCTGAATTATTCTCCCTTTAAGAAGGTGCTTGTCAAACTTCAACAGTATGTTAAGGTTGTTTTTTACTGAATTGGTGTGTTGTGCGTGCAGTCTCAAAATTTTGTAAATTTGATTTCTTTTCTGTTATTCTTGTTTTTGCCCTTTTTCTTACAATTGTTCCTGGTTTTGTAAGTATATATTAAGCCTGTTCATTCATAAATTCCTTTCTTTGCAAGCAAACCTTGATTTTAATTGGCTGCCTGCTTTTTGTTTTGTTCATGGTTTCTGTTTAATGGTATCCAGTCCACTTCTCCATCTATGTAAAATGTATTTTTTTAAAACAACACTTTACTCATCACCATAAATATCATAGTTTCTCAATTACTGCAAACTTCACCATTGTCAAACTGAAAATGATGACTTTTTGCAAGTTTTGTGTGATGCTTTGAGTGGATGCAGTGCTGGAAGATCTTGTAACACAAAAGGTGCTTTTCTTTTACTCACTTAGCTGTAATGCTCATTACTACCGATAGAGCTGCTACTAAAAATCTCCTTAAAACTGGACTCTGACTCTTCCTGACCTGTACAGCCTTTAAACTATGCACATAATCCAGTGTGTGATGTGAGAATAACAGTTCTCAGCTTTGTTACAATGTTTTTTTGGGTTAATATGAGCATATTTATTTTTAATTTTGTGTTGTAGGTTCTGTCACAGAAAATAATGGGCTTTTGTTCTTGTGGGTTGAGAAATCAAGAAACAATGAGCTGGAAGTCAGTGTTTCCTTTATTCAAGCAGTGCACAGAATAGTCACTGGTAGAATAAAACTGTGCAGATTATGTGCACAAAACCTATGTATTGAGAGGGAGCTCACACAGACACACAACACTATTTAAGGCAGGCAGGCTGCAACCCTGTGCATCATGTTCGCACAGTCGGACAAGGCACTTTCTACCTTGTAGGGGTAAGCCTGTTCATGAATGGTACTTTCTCTTGTTGCCCCACATTTTTCACAAGCTGGTGTAGATTTGGGCCCAAAAATAATCACAGCACATTTTCCACATCTGATTTATGAACCTGTCTAAATACTGGCTAATCCCAGCAAATGAGCAAACGAGTGCCATATTTAAGAGGTCCTGTCTCCATCTAAGGGTCTTCAGGCTCTTATTAGTTCATCACTACAGAGGAACTGCGGGCCCAGCTGACTAAATAGATTCATACTCGCCCGCGAGTTTAAAGGCCTTCAGCTGACGTGTGGCTCTTTCCGTTAGCTGCGAAGCTCAGCTAACGGAGCTAATTCATCCTCTTCCTGGCCTGAGCTGGAAAAAAAGTTAAAATGATTTATTTTGAAAGTTCCATAAAAGTTCATACTGGCCTTTGATTGCGCAGTTCAAAGTCCATGTTCATCTATGTTTTAACCCATGGTTGGGGTCCCAACATATTTTACCACTTTCAATCACACCTTCAAAAGAAAGCAGAATGTAATGTAAGTAGGTTGTACAAAAGTAATACAGAGATGACAGATAAAAAAAGACATTCACTGTAAAACCCTGAAACCACTCAGTTGTTGTGTTGACTGAATTGAATATTTCTTTTTGTAACTGAGTTATTTGATCCCACCCTGCTTCAAAGCCTCTCAATTTCAGCTCTGTGCAGATCATTTATATTTTTTATCGACAGATGCTTGAGAGAACCGAGTCCGGTCCAAGGAGGACAAGCCGCTGATTTATGGGCTGCAAGGGAAGTTGTGTTTCTGGTCATCCGTAAGCTGAACTTTGTAGCAGCTTATGACGCTGTGTTTTCAGGCGAACCTGATTTATTCAGTTATTTCTGTGAAGTAAGCCCCAGCAATAATGGTGGTAAATTTCCATTTAGAGGAGTTTTATTGAGGCTGGAGAAATGATAAAGCAAATGATTTATGATTCTGCTCAATGTAATCCCCTTCCAGGATGGGTGGGAAGTGGGGGGTAAAAAGGCCAGTTTGGCAAATTTCAGATGGTATATGAAGATGAGAGTGGTATGTGATGCAAATAGATACAGGTTTTGTGTGCTGAATATTAACACTTTAACATGACAAGAGTGATGCATCGCAGATCACAATCTTCGCCGTCTGATCCTTCTGGCAGCTGCACCAACCTCACCCTCAATGAATGTTATCAATCTGACAAAGCCCCGCTGTCCCCATTAGATCCCATCTATCAGTGTGGGAGTGTGACTCCAAGCATGAAGGTTAAAATCAACTTTTAGCCAGATATGTGTCTCTTTCCCCCAGACTTGCCATGTTAGTGCAGCATATGTCAGCGTCTTCTGGCTACTCCGCATTCATTAGCAGAATGGCTGGTACAGCACTTCTTCCATCTGGTGGCATCAAGCAGATCACACTGTTCTCCATTCAGAAGAACGCTGAGATCAAGTATTAGTGTACTGCAGATCATGGAGCTCGGCTTACAAGAACAGTCCTGTGCAAAAGTTTTAAACCAGCTTCAATCTCTTCACATTTTGCTGTCAATAAGCAAGACTTTCTTTAAATTGGTCTTCATCAACAGATCAGCAGAACGGCTGATGATCAATGAAAAGTTTTCTTAGGACTTTGGCTTCTTTTTTTTTTTTTTTTACAAATTTCTGGTCCACTCCTCATAGCTGATCATGACAGCATGTTGTGCAGGTGGTCATTAAAATTAGGGAAAGTACCCTTTATCTGTGATATGTGTTGATTATGACTGTTTAATTATTCAACATTCACATGGACAATCCTGAAGACAGAAGTGCAATAGATCTATGTGACACTCTTAGAAATTTTGGTTTGACTCAACATGTTAAACAGCAAACGCACAAACAGGGACATATTTTGGACTTGA
>JAHUTJ010075475.1:0-17083 GCA_036250325.1 Characodon lateralis | reverse complement strand
GCCGACCTTGTTACTGTCTTTATGTGCCTCTGAAGGTTCAGGTCTGAGTCCATCACTACACCCAGGTTTCGAGCCTGATTGGTGGTTTCTAGCTGTATTAACTG
Organism: Characodon lateralis; assembly: GCA_036250325.1. NCBI lineage: Eukaryota > Metazoa > Chordata > Actinopteri > Cyprinodontiformes > Goodeidae > Characodon > Characodon lateralis. Next base: position 16,979 of record JAHUTJ010075475.1, on the reverse strand, counting down.
AAGCTGTGTGCTAACTTTTAAACACTCCTCCTTTGGTCCAAAGATTATTACTTAAGTTTTTTGTTGATTTAGTTGAGAATAATTTTGGTACATCCATGCATTGATGTCTTCCAAGCATTTATCAAGCAGATGAATGGGTTCATAGTCATCTGGTGACATCGTTATGTATAGCTATGTCCTCTGCATAGTTATGATAACTTCTGTTGTTTATTATAATCTGAGTTAGGAGGACCTTGTAGACATTAAATAGGAGGGGCCCTAAGATGGATCCTTGGGGAACCCCACATGTGCTTTTTGTGGTCTCTGATGTAAAGTTAACTACTGACACAAAAAAAGTACCTTATCCTTCAAGTAGGATTCAAACCAACCCCGAATACACCATTCCAACTACCAAACATTGTAGTGCCTGCATCATGCTGAAGCATTTTTTATTTTTATTTAGCAGGGACAAGGACTACATACTACAAGATGGCTGTAGCTAATGCAGGACAATCTTTCAAGAAAAACTTTTAGTTTGTAAAAGGCTTGAGACTGGGGTGGGGGTTCATCTACCAGCAAACAACCCTAAATATTTAGCCACAATGAAACAGCTTAGATCAAAGCATAGTCATCTGTTAGAATGGCCCTGTACAAACAAAGACATATATCCAACTGAGAATCTGTGGGCACTCTATCCAATCTGACTGAGCTTCAACTATTTTGGAAAGAAGAATGGGCAAAAAAATTCAGTTTCTAGATGATCAAAGCTGGTAGAGACATTTGGCTGCAATTGGAGCAAAATATGGTTTTACAAAATTTCTCTCAGTGAGGCTAAATACAAATGCAAAATACACTTTTGAGATTTTTATTTATAAAAGCTTTTTAAAACCATCCTCCATCGACTTCACCATCATCTACTACTTTGTGTTGGTCTATAAATTCCTGTACCAAACTTTGAAGTTTGTGTTTGTAATTTGAAAAAGTGTGAAAAGGTTTAGGGCTAAGAATACTTTTGTAAGGCACTCTATCTTGCTTATATAATTCAACTTATGTCATTTATATTTAGTTCTTTCTTTATACCAGGAGGTTGGTGCATCTAAATGAGGACTGTTTTAATAGATCTCTCTGACTGTGTACCTTATTTATACCTGGGATTCCTTTTTGGGGGCTGGGACCTCACTGTCTGAGACAGTAGAGTCTAAAATGAAATTTGAAAAAGATTGTCTAATGCTCATACTTCTGTCAAGGGTATTACGAAAGATACAACACTTGATAAATGATGGAAGAAAAAACATGCTCCAATTCTTATTTGTGTTGTCATTATGGTTTTGTCTTTTATGGTCTTTTCCTAAACCAGGGACATTGAAGGTCTGTTCTTTTCGTGATTCTAAAACTGAAAGGTTTGGGTATTCCTGACTACTCCCCTCGCTGCTGCTTTCTTTCCATCTCGGATCCTTAGTAAGCACCCAGGGTGTCTCTATGACTTATCTATAATGCAGTCACTCCCATGTGCTTTATAAATAACATTTAAGAGGTCATGGCCGGTCAGTCCATTAAAGAAGGAGCAGGGAAGTTAACTTTCCATTTCACCAGAGCATATGGCAAAAAGCAACATATGCACAAATGCATTTGAGCTTCTACTGATGAAACATCAGTACCAGACCAAAACCACAAAAACAGGAAAATGGATCTGAATGGAGGCATAATTGAATCCATTACAGACTGAATGCCAAGATGTACTTATTAGGCCTTTCTCCACTGGAAAAGCCCAGTGCTGTGCTGAATAATGAAATCTGATGTCTGAGATGTGGGAAAGGATTTGTCAACAAGGGTTTTCCTTGTGTTCGACACGGTAATGCCTCTAGAGCAGAGCAAGACCAATAAGTTATTCATGAATATCCTAAAAAAAAAAAAAAACTTGTGCAGAAAGTCTGGGACTGCTCCCATCATCTTCTGTGACCTAATTCTTGGGGAGAAATAAAAGCATAATGCCACAGGGGATCACTGCCTCTCTGCTGTCTGACTTACATTTGTTGGGTGAAGCACTTTCCAAATGGCCTTGAGCTGCTGTGGAATTTCTAGAGAAACCACTTTGGGCTCTCACTTAGTTCTTAAATGTTTCTATTTGCTACTGGGACTTTATGTAGTTATGTAGATGCAGTGCCACTTCAAACTCATTTAACTTGTAATGTGGATGCATTTTAGAGTTCTTGCAATTTTATATAAAATATCCTTGCTGGTGTTAACACACAAACTAACAGTAGCCCTGCAGTACAGCTAGCTGGTCCAGGAAGTTAGAACAGTAGGGCTATGAAATTTCATGAGCTCTTTATTTCAGAAGTTCTTGGGATTGTTTTTGATCCATTTATTGACAAATGCCAAGCAGATGATTCTGGTACCGAGTTCTTCAGATTTCAGTATAGATGCTTCTGAGGCAGCTAATAGCCACCACAATGAAATTCCTTCAGTCAATGATTTTTATGCTTACAGTTTTTGTTAGTAAAAAACTAAAGCACTAAAACCTTTACCTAGTAATATTTCTAAATATTATTTTGTGTTTTGGAGTTTATTTTTGTCACTGAAAAAGTGTTTCTCGTATCAATTTTAAAGTAAGTGGTGGTTTTAGCCCACTGCAGAACATTCATCGAGGAGACAGTGAAAGGTTGTCTAAGGTGCCAAGAAAAAGTATTTGCCCCCTCACAATTTTCTTTTATTTTTTTTATCATACCAAAGTGTTTCATATCCTAAAACAAACGGTACTATCAGACAACAATAACCCCAGTAAAACACAAAATGCAGTTTTCAGTTTATAAATTTCCCTGTGCAAAAAGCAAAAAATAAAAACTGAGCGAAACATAATAAATGGTTGTGTCAATGAATGCTATTAAGTTTATTTAATAACTGGCATTGAGTCTTTTACATTGCAGTGGAGGAGGTTTGATCCACTGTTCTTGGTTTGTTCCACTCCTGAACCTTATAACCTTTTTAGGGTTTACTGGGCAGAATGCATGATTACATCAAATATTAAAGCGGCTCCAGGCCATCACACTACTACCACCATTTATGACTAGGGATAATTTTTTGGCAAATGTAATACAAGCCTTTGTGTTCCTTTTGGTCAGCAGTAGTTATGGCCTTAGAAGTTTTCCATTGGAGCCATTTTTGATCTTTCTCTCTCCTATTCTTAAATCATAAACACTGACGTTGAAGTAAACATGGTTCCATGATTTTTACATTTTTTAATAATGGCTTTCAGTGTGGTTATTTATAGTTTTAAAAGTCATAGAAATGGTTTTGGAACCTTTTAGAATAATAGATATTAGGGAATTTGTTTCTCATCTGATATAAAAAAATTTAGATCATTGTATGATGAGTGGCTTTTGGGACAACATTAAGAAGGCTATCCTTCATGTTGTCAGACGGGTTCTTTTTAAGTGATATCCTGATTCTAAAAATCCGACGGTAATCAGGCCTTGGTGTGGCCATGATCTCAACTTTAAAAAAAAACAAAAAACAGTTAACTCATGATTTTAAAAGGAGGAAGGATATTTTTATATGGGGCCAGGGTGGTTTGGATAGCCATCTGTTCACTTAAGAACAGCATTTAGTATTTTTAAGTTAAGATATTTATTTATTGAACCCAATGGGAAAATGTAAGGCTTTACAACAGCACAAACAAAAGTAAATTAGAAAATGGCTTCATGTAATTAAAATAAAGTGTGCAGTTTCTGTTTGACATGAACATTTGTTTGATGATCTAAAACATTTAAGCATGATCTTTAAGGGGTCAAATAATTATTCACCAGGACACACAGGACAAATAGACATACAAGCACACACTCATATTTAAGGGCAATGTAAAGTTAGCAATTGACCCAATGTTTTTGGACTGTGAGAGGCAGCCGGAGTACCCAGAGAGATCCCACACATGCTCTGGGTGTTCATGCAAAGTTCATGTAGAAAGACCGTATATTCTTTTTTTAAAGAAAACATAAGCACACTGATATTTGAAATGGATTAATAATTAATATGCTATTATTTTAGAAGATGCAATAAGTTTTCTCAGCCACACCCAATTTAACCTGCTCACATGTCCTGACTTGTGGAGTTTGCTGTTCAGAAAATGATATTGATCACAAGGAAGCCCTAAAGCAGTCTCCCGTGACGAGCAGGAGTCTCAACAGTACTAAAAAATAGATGGTAAGCCTCTCTCCCTGACATTTCCTGACACACACACACACACACACACACAGACTTTCCTCTGCACATAAACTCATGGTGGCTTTGAAACCAGCCACTGCTAACGAAGCCCTCACCGTCAGACAGATAAACTGAAAACTATTAGCCGACTTACGTGTCAGTATTTCTCTCAGCTGATTTGGGTGTGTTTGTTCTTTTGTTCCGCTGTATGTACGACAGGTGTGTTTGCATGGTGGAGTGAGGTTGCAGGTAATCTGATACCTGTGTTCTCCAACACACACATCAATGATGCTGAGGTTAATTTAAATTTCAAGCCAGCTCAGCTTGCCCCATCTGCAACCTGGGACACGTTACACTGGTGTGAGCATTACAACTGCTGGGTAATGGGACACAAAGTGGAGGATAAGATGACTCATCCAATCTGACAGAGCACAGGCCTGTTTGGAGTTCAATTGCAGATGAAGTGCTTCCAGGCTTTGAAAACCTATGAGGCAAGGATCTGGTAGACTACCTGAGAAATTCTACTTTTAAAGAAAAAGTTAAGTAATACATTAAGATGCTGAATCAAAAAAAAAAAAAAGACTGCAGCAAGTGATCCCCTTCATTAAAAGGAAAAATAGGCATTTACCTTAAAAATGAAGTAAATATGAATCTATTTGCTAAATATTTGTCAAATACGGCAATACCAAAGTAATGATACCACAATTTTGCATGTGTAATAAGAGTAATGTTGTAAAAAAACGTTCAAATGCCGTAGTTTAAATATTTAAAAAGCATTATTATAAAATGTATATATTTTAAAATATATCTGACAAAAATGGAAATCTTTTTTCAAATTTAAAAAAGAAAACAAATACAAAAAATCCTAAACCTTTTAATTTTGTCACATTACAACCACAAGCTTCAGCATATTTTATTGAATTCTGTTGCCCCTTTTCCATTAGTACCTAATCATTTCCTGCGCAACATCCTTTCATGTCTATACATCCGTCCTCTGAGGAAGAGCCCTCAGGCTTAGATTACACAGTTTCAACACAAGTGAAACATAATTTTCCAACTCTGTCACAGCTGCCCAGCGTTGCTTTCACTTCACATGAAATCACATGGGTAACATCAGTCACCAAAAAAGTGTCGGTGGATTGATGGTGTCAGGTTTCTAGTAGGTCTACAAACACAAAAGTCTCTGAATATGATTCAAGTATTTCACTTTATCTCATGATATTTTCCAAATTTTACAGAACAATCTGAACCTGCAGCAACCCTTACACTGATTAAGACAAATTCAGTCGCACCTTCGGTAAAAATGTGTATCTCATACTAAGATGACCATGGTACAGTACAATAATGATTTCTGTCTGGTTAATTATTGCTGTGTTGATTAGTCAATATGTTTTAGATCATTATCCTGCTAAAGGGCCCAGTGACAATCCATTTTCAGTTTTGTGGTCCAAATTTATAAGGTTCCCAGGGTGTTTGTAAGAATAACAGGCCAACCTCATCACATTTCCTCCACTGTATTTAACTATTGTTGCTTTCCAACATGGTTTCATTTGTTTCACACTAAACCCAACTGGACCATTTGTCGCAGAAAAAGCAACAAATTATAGCAGGAGTTTTCGCCATCTTGTTTTGTGAAAAGATCAATGTGGCGAGTGGGGTTGAAGTCAACTCATTGCAGTTATGCCCCTAACTTGCCAAGCGAGGTTGTCAAAGCCTATATCTGCTGATTTGTGTTACAATAAACCAATGTTGTGGCTCAAGTGTGTGCTTTAACAATTATAGATGGTCTGTGCAGTCAGCTGGCCTGGGTAATTAAGGTGAAAATACACAGAAACCACCTTTGTGCAGTGTTCATTTGATGCACATCATTTCTTACCATTAACGCACATTAGATGGGTCCCATTGAAGCGAGGCAAAACAGAACCATTAACTAGACTTCAGCCAAAATAAAACTAAACTGAAAAAATAATTACCACCTGCCACCGATGTTTTAAACCAGCTTGATTTATTTTTTTTAGGTCACACAATCAACAGCTTTATTTGTGATTTATGAATGAACAGTCACCTCAGAGAGTGCTTGTCTTTGGAAGTTTATAACAGAGCAGTTTTGTAAAGAGACTTTAGTCTCATATGAGCAAAGTAACTGGTTTCAGTTAAAGTCTCAGTAGAGTATGAAAAAAACCCATTATGTTTACGTTTGTGATGGTAGGACAGGAAAAATCTGTTTTATTCATCAGTCCTAAACAGCTGGTTGGCATGCAGATAGCATCTTATAGTTGTATGATGCATAGAACACCTCAGATCTGTCCTTTCACCTCATTTAACAAATTAGGTACCTTCAAATATCCTTGCAGACCTTCTAGATTTAGTCAGAATCCCATCCCTCACAATTGACATTGCTAAATCTCTAAATCTCTTCTGGGGCTGCACAAGCAAGCAGCCTGTTTCATCAGCTCCCACTCTTTCCTGAGTTTTTATTTTTAAGTCTGTTTTTTAGAAGTGTTGTGTGTTCCTTTGTTTTTATTTTCTTTTTTTATGGCGTTTGTGTTCGGAGACCGTGTGAGCAGCCATGCACCTATTGTTTACTCCAGAGACCAGGTGCTTGCTCTTGGTAGGTACGCTGTGCCACCTCCCACTGAGCAACCCAATATTCCCTGCGACCTTAGGAGGAAGAGACATGGGACCCACACATCGGGCGTCGCCACCAGAGGAGAAGGTACAGACTCCTCATCCCGTCCATCGTGATGGGAAATGTGAGATCCCTGTCCAACAAAGTGGATGGCTAATAGGGGTGCAAATCTCTCAGTGTCTGGCGATTCGATTCGATTCATGACAAGATGAAAAGACAATGTTAACAAACAGGACATTTATTTAAAACAATTTTTTTTGGTTCCTTACTGTTTCAAATATTTTTATTATCATTTTATATTTCAACCTGGACAGACTCACAAAGAGAAGACAGGGATACAATTAGAAAAGTTTATCAGTGAATGTTTATTTCTTTGGCACTCGGAACCCAGTGGAAGACATGAATGCTGAGAATGACATGGGCTTGAATGAACATCTTAAGGTTAGATGGTCTTCCCCCCTGGGATCTGATCCCGGTGGTGGAGTGGAGGCCTGAGGAGATTTGGAAAGAGTTTGGAAGCCAAATGGTGGAGATGGGGTGGAGGAGGGTCAAAGTTCAGCTGCAGAACGGAGGCTTCCACAGATGAAGATCTTTTAAAGCGGAGCCTTGAAGGATGATTGGCCAGGGGAGAAATGTAGACTTGACGCTGATTGGTGGAGCACAGCCGCATGGAGGAATAATTAGACGAAGCTGGAGGTGATGGTGAGTCTTCCATGATGAATTTTCGTTTAAACTCCATTTAAACAAAAGTAGGGTTGTGCATAAAATTCTGTATCTTAAATTATCACTAATGAGTTATCTTAGCTGCCTGGCTTTATCTTAAATAAAAAATATAAATAAACAATAATTCAAAATATATAAATACAAAAAGTCAACAGATTTCAGTCTACCATAGTGCATTAACCTTTACCTGAAAAGAAAACACAGACTTTACAGTCATTCTGCATTTATGTTTTGTAAGTCTTTAAAACTTAACCATAAAAATAAAATACAGACATCACAGTGTTTTAACCATATTGCACTAACATCTGGTAATTTTTCAATACTTAACTTATAAAATTCACAGACTTCATAGTTTTAAGCATTGAGCTGGACTGGGACAAAAAATGAGCCTGAGCATTTTGAGCAGAGACGCCCAGCAGGTACAGTATTAACGGAAAAACGATGCAGCCTATGACTGAAAAGAAACTTTCTTGTGACAGTGCTTGCACACTGTCTAGTTGGTGTATATGTACTTGTCTAATAAACATAAACCTACACCATCCTGCCAGTCCCGTTATTCTATAAAGGACACAAACGAAAAGGCCGCTTGGTCTAGTTAACCTCCTGAACAATGTACATACAATGTATAATAGGATCCTGAAATTTGGACAGAGAGGAATATAGGTGAGACATGATCATTGATGAATATTAAAATGTATAAATGACAGATTATAATTGAGTGATATTTTCACAGACTATGTACTCATCACATCAATAAAAAGTCATCATAGACCTCAGCAGCTGCAACACTCAGCGCAGCAACTCAGAATATTTTGTCAAACATGGAAACCTTTAAGAAGTATACGTTTAACAATAATCAGTAATATAATAGCCAAATTACAGTTCAGTAAAAACAAACATAAACCAGGTGAAAACAAATTATGTAACAAATGCAATCTATTTTTCTTTACTGTTTTCAAGTAGGCTGGCCCCATACCATACTCATGCCATATCGGTTACGATCTCAAGGCTGAGAAATTAGCGAAGGGCCTTGAGAACATTTTACCAAAAAGTATTTTAAATTTAACAGTAACACACCCACATAAAAAACTAAAGGTAATTAATGTCCACAACAGTTTGCTGATAAGTGTAAGGACAAAAAAGAATAAGATAAAAACATCTGTGTTATTTTCATACATTTGGCAGACTTATAGGCCAATCTACCAGTTTTATGTACCAGTAAGCAGCCTAACTGGAGAAAAAAAAAATCGGCCAGGCCCAAAATTATCATCGGCCCACCGGGCAAGCAAGCAGGTATGCCCGACAGTCCAGCGGTGACCATAGTGCATCCATATTCCATTGATCTTGAAAAAAAAAATCAAAACCTATGCAAGTCTGCACAAAAACACTTCTAACTGAATGTAATTTGTGAACCATCCAAATTGCATTGTTTAAAACTTGTGTTGATCAGTAATGACAAGATTCTTTTGCAGGAACAGGAGCTGATCAACATGGTCTGAAGTAAGAGGGCTATGTTGTGCTGTCACAATGTCTCCTGCTGTAGAGAACACTCGCTCAGCGGCAACGCTGATGCCAGGGATGCATAGGTAACGTGTAGGTATTCTAGAAAATAGCTGTGGTTTCGGTGGATTTAGGAAGCACGCTGACCTTGGTAAATGTCTTTCCTAACAGAATAACCAGTGCTGATTTCTTCTTGGAGAAGGATGTTCATCTTGGCTTGGCTCTGGATGTGTCTCATCTGATCTCTCCACATTAGAGTATAAAAACCATCAAAAAGTGAATTTTGCATAATAGGTCCCCTTTAAGGACAGCGCAACTGAAATCTTTAACCAGGTTTACTCTTCTGCTTCTACTTTGTATTGTAATGCAGTACATGAACTGGTAAATAACCTACATTCTAAAGTTTCAGACATTGATTTCAATGCTCTCATTAAGGCGAAGGTTACCTCTGGTAAGAAGATATCTCCATGGAGAAAATGCTCCACCAGTGAGAATTGAAAAAAGGGAGTGCTTGAAAACCCGAACGAAGGTGGTGAAAGACTGGACTCCAGGGTCACTATGACATCTATATCGAAAGACATTAATAATTCCTGTGCCTTGTTTGCCACAGTCGACAAATTAAAAAAACCTGCCTCTGTCTGTAGCATGTGAACTCCACTCTAACAAAGACTGCAATGAATTAGCTTAAATCCAGAAGATTAGAAGGGTTGTCTGTAAATCAGGATAAAGTCCAGAACTAATATTGTTTCCAATCATAACACATTTTGACAAAATGACACAGTTCTGCTAAATCAACTTCAAACGCTTCAAAGAAATTATACCTCAACTAAGCTCCTCCTCTTGCTACTTCAATAGTTTAACCACAGCTTTCTTTAACAAGGTTTTGCCGGTCATAGCATCTAATTTTATTCGAATAATAAACAAGTCAGATTTCCATGTTCACCACAGTACTGCCCTTGTCAAGGTGGTAAATTACATCCACATAAATCCAGACTGTGGAAAAATCACAGTGTTGGTGTCATTGGACCTTGGAACAACATTTGACACCAATGATCATAGTATATTACTGGAGTGCCTGGGAAACTGGGTCGGTCTCTCTGATACAGCAGTTGACTGGTTTGAGTCTTACATGAAGGACAGGGTCTTTGTTGTGTCAGTAGGTAACTTTACATCGGAGACCATAAAAATCACATGTGGGGTTTGTTGGGACCCAGCCATGGGAACAACATAAATGGCCAGTATGAGCTTTTCTGAAACTTTCAAAATAAATCACATTAATCTACTTTGAGCACAGCCAGGAAAAGGGGTAACGGCAGACTTCCCGTGACGTCACTGTCCAAATAAAATCATCGCTTTTGCAACAAGCTGACCTCTTCCACGCAGGTCCCCAGAGGAACTGGATGGAGGGACACAGCGTGCTAATGTCTCTTTGCAGACAAACAGACATAACTCTTCAAACTGGATCCAAGAGTTTCATACGATCACACGATCATATGCACTAAGTTAAGTAGGAATGAATTGCTGTTTGTGTATCCGGTATTTATTCAAGAAAGGGGGTAATTAAGGTACAAGTGTTGCTTGACTTTCTCTCTGAGGTCGACAGAAGCAAACTGTGTTCCAGAGAGTTCCCAGCAGAGACCCTGTCTCTACAACACAGAGTGGAGCATCACCATGGTTACAGGTGTAGCATGCAGTTCGGCCTGCCGAGCCGCCCCTCCCCACAGCTACGGAGGTTAGCTGAAAGTTAACCCTTTGTTCACTGTGGATGCTTTCTTCAACTTCATTGCCCCAGACAACTTTTCCTCAGCACAGTTCACATAAGAGGTTGTGTTTTGGGCAGAGAGAAGTAATTTAGAGTGAAAAAATCTAAACATTTTTCGTTTTATGAGTTTGGTTTTGTTTGTGTTGAAAACTCAGCCATCTTAGTGCTGGCAGATTATCTGCTCAGCACATGTGCTCAGTTTGTGTTCTTTGTTTATGTTTTTTTTTTTTAAGCTAAGACAAACTTTATTTAAAGGGTGATTTTAAACACAGAAGATTGATCATAATGCGCCATCCACACTTATGCATTTGAACCCTTTTATTAATGGTATTTTAAAGGTATGTGTTTGATTCTGATGATAAGCTATAAGCTTCTTTTGTTAGCTCCAACTGCTAACAGCTAAGAACATGTGCTTACCTGCTAAGATCATTTACCCAAAAAGGTTGTTAGTTTTCAATCTAGTAAAATAATATTTCCTTAAATAATATTTTACTAAACTTGATAACTAACTAACACAATGAAGCCCCATTTCTCCAGAAAGATTTGGTTCTTTTTCAAAATAATATTTCCTTAAATATTATTTTACTATTTCCTTAATAATATTTCCCTAAATATTATTTTACTAAACTTGATAACTAAGTAACACAATTAAGCCCATTTCTCAAAGATATTAATTTAATAAATAAAGGCAGCTAATTAAATACGGTTGAGAATTGGTCATCCAGAAGGTTGGTTTTATTCAGCAAATCATTCTTTAAAATATTATTTTATTAAAATAATATTTTATCTGATCTTGCATTGTGAATGGTTGTATAAAGGTATGCCAATTATTGCCTAAGTTAGTTCCAAGACTAACTTCACTTCACTTCCAGATTCTTCAAGATGATCCTTGGATCTCAAACATAAGTAACACTGCATGGTAATGTTGCATCACCTCATTGAGCAACTTGTTAATATTGTACATAGCACATTAGTCTTCGTTATTTGTTAATTCTGCTTGGTAGTTTAGTTGGATTGTTTTAGCATAGTAAAGAGTTTGTTGATTGAAATATGTTTGACTTGATTTGACTTATTTTTGTTAATAAATTCTTGTATTTAGAGAAATTGTGTGAATTCCTTCCATGTGTGTGCAGAGTTTATGCTGTTCAATAATGTCAGAGCTTAGCTCATCCCTTTCAATTTTGTCCTAATGCCACCGCCTTATTGGGCTGGTATTCACAGGACAACCCTTAACAGACCGAAATATTATTTAATAAAATATTAAAGTATTAATATTAAATAATATATTCATATTCATAATTACAACAGGTTCCTCAAAGGTTCCATTTTAAGGCCACTCCTATTCATTTTCTTCATGCTCCTTCTAGCTTAGATTAAAAAAACAGGATAAGTTACCATAGCTACCATAGCTATGCAGATGACACACAGCCATACATTACAATGCCACAGGTGACTATGAACCCATTTATTGTTTGACTTCATGCATAGAACAAATCAATATGCATATGCCATAATTTTCTTCTGCTAAATAAATACAAAGCTAAGGTTTTAATTTTTGGACCAAGGAAGGTGTGATCAAGAGTTAGCGCACAGCTTCAGTTACTACAGCTAGAAACCACTGATCAGGCCCAAAATCTGGCCGTAGTGATGGACTCAGACCTGAACCTGCAGAGTCACATAAAGACAATCTCTAAGTCAGACTTCTATCACCTGAAGGACATTTCCAGGATTAAAGGACTAATGTCCCAGCAGGATCTTGAAGAACTCATCCACACATTTATCTTTAGTGTAATTGATTACTGCAACAGGTCTGCCTAAAAATTAAACCAGACAACTGCAGCTGATTGAGAACACTGCTGCCCACATCGTCACTAAAACTAAGAAAGTAGAGCACATCACCCCAGATCTGAAGTCTTTACACTGGATGCTTGTTTCTCAGAGAAAAGACTTTTGTAAGTTTATTCGTCACTGAATGGGTTTGCACCGAAATACGTCAAAGATTTATTGTCATTGTATCAACCTTTCAGACCACTCAGGTCTTCTGGTTCAGGTCTGCTCTGCATCCCCAGAGCCAAACATGGAAAAGCCGCATTCAGTTCTTGAGTACCACTTATCTGGAACCAACTCCCAGAAGACTGCAAATATTTTCAAACCCTGAGTTCTTTTAAATCAAGATTAAAAACCCATTTGTTTAGAGTTGCCTTTGCCTGTTCTATTTAACCTATTAACTGAAACAGTCCAACTTTTTATTTACTGTCTTTATTATGCCATTGCAATGTACTTTTCTCTGTTTTTCATTTCTTATGTTTTATTCATGTAAAGCACTTTCACTTGCCTTGTTACTGAAACGTGCTTTATAAATATACTTGCCTCACCTTTCCTTAAGACCTTTTTTGACTCTGTGGTGGCATCAGTCTACTTCTATAGCTCTGTCTGTTGGAGCAGCATCTTATCCACAGTGTAGAGGAAGCAGTTTGATAAGCTCATTAGGAAGGGCAGCTCTGTCCTAGGATGCCACCTCGACCAAGTGCAGGTGGCGGGAGATTGAAGAACTCTGGCTAAAATAACATCACTTTTAGACAATGTTTCCCACTCCATGCGTGAAGCCGTTGCACAACTGGAGAGCTCCTTCAGTGAAAGACTGCTGCTCCATCGGTGCAGAAAGGAGCGTTATCGCTGATCCTTATGCCTAGCAGTTGTTAGACTTTATAAACATCACTGCTCCCAACAAACTGATGAGGTGTTTATATGACTGCTGTCATTTGCACAGTTTTTGCATTTCCTGTAAATAGGCTGTTATTTGTTTATGCTTAAACATTCGTGCACATTTTTTTAATTTTCAAAATCACTCTACCCAGTTGCACATTTCATTTAATCTGAGTATGCTGTTTTTAATAACTGTAGAGTATTTTCTACTTATGCTCAAAATGTTCCCTTACTGTACAGACTCTTATTCTTTTATTTTTATATATTTTACCTTTTTGTGTATCTGCATTCGTCCATTTGCCTTTCACTTTGCTGCTGGTACACTTGAATTTCCCCACTGTTGAAGAGTCAGTCATTTTCTACTGCTTCTTCCATAGTGGGTCACGGGGAAGCTGGTGCCTATCTCCAGCAGTCTATGGGCAGGAGGCGGGGTACACCTTGGACAAGTCGCCAGTCTATCACAGGCCAACACAAACACACACAAGACAAACAACCAAGCACACACACACACACATTCACACCTAAGGGCAATTTAGAGAGACCATTTAACCAAACAGTCATGTTTTTGGACTGTGGGAGGAAGCCAGAGTACCCAGAGAGAACCCACGCATGCACGGGGAGAACATGCAAACTCCATGCAGGAAGACCTCCGGCCGGGAGTCGAACCCAGTCAAACCACTACGCCACCCTGCAGCCCCCACTGTGGAATGATAAAGGATATTTCTATTATTTTTGAAATATAAATATTTATTATGTTATGCTCAGAGTGTGTTGTCTAAATGTCTGTCAGTAGGTGATCTCATGCTGGTTTTGTTTAAGACCCTTGTGTGGGTAACAATTATGGACACAAAAGAGAATTTTGAGCAGTTTATTGATACAAGTGAATAAATGTATGGTTCTTCCAGACAGAAAACCAGGACAACAGATATAAATAATTGAATTTGTTTGGCTGTCTAGTCATATGTGGGTTGCACATTTCCCAGCTCCACCTCTGATTGGCTGATCAGCATTTTTGAAGAACCTGTGGGTACTGAGAGCTCAGAAGAGCTGAGTTCTGACTCAGTTAGAAGACACAAGAAGAACCGGCAAAAAGTTTTCCCCAAACCAGTCAATGAGAGGTGTGCTTAACTTGTTTAGATTCGGTTGTGATAAAGGTTTTTGTTTGCATTGTACCTTTTGCTACATTTGTCTTTGGTGTAAAAATCTGGCAAGATTTTTCTTTTGTTTTTCCTTGTATCATCCAACTTTAAACGTAGTTTATGAGTGACCCTAACTGACCCCAAGATGTCAGTCATGCTGCAGTTCACTAATGATGAGCTCCTTTACCATCCTTCCCTGTGTGCATTGTTTTTGTCCAGCCTAGTGGGCCGTGGCTGAAAAGCATTTACCTCTGTCTGATATAAAGGATAGTCATGGATTTCTAATTTTGATGTTTAACTTCAACAAGTAAAGTGCACACAAAAATATGCTTTAATTGTGTCTATCTTGTAGGAATTGTAAGGAGAAACTAATAACTGTGCAGTTGGTGATTTGTTAGAAATGTTTTTTTTTTCTTAACCTAGGATTTTTCCCCACTAAATAAATGCCTTCAAATTCTAGGTTGGATTTTTCTAAATGTTTAGTTGTATAGTTCTGCAACAATAAAATATGGAATTGTTTTAAAGCTTGTCACGCATCTTCCAGAATGGTGCAAATAAATTTGTCTGCATATGTATGCATAAATGACCTATGAGAACAATGTTTTAGCACCTGAATGCTAATGCATCCGAGTAAATTCAAGGATATGCTAGCATAAACATTTTATTTTGTCTGAACAAAAATAATTTATACCATACATATTATAAAGGCAAAAAATTTTTTTTCAGAGAATTAAGTTAATAATTATATTCTTAAAACTGTGTTGGAAAAGAAAAATGTCATTAAATTGAAGATTCAGGAGATTAAAGTGAAATAGCACCTGTTTTCCCTACGGATACCTTACTTACTGACACTTAAATCTACCTGACTGCTTGTAGAGCCAAGACTTGTTCAGCTGTGCTAAACCTCACAATAAACTCATTGCAATGCTTTAATATCTTCAGGGGCCACAGATACATCGCACTAAATCCACAAGGAATCATGCAGCAGTACATATGGTATTAACCCTTGCTGTAACAGTGAATATAGAGCTACGCATCAATTAAAAGTTAAGACGCCAATGCCAGCTTCTCGAAATATTTCTTGCTTAAGTTCCAAAACACGGGGGGAAACAGACGTCAGCAGTAACTAATAGTAAGTAATAAGTAAGAAGCAAGCAGTAATGTGTGCGCAAGGTGTACAAACACATAAATGTGCAGTATGACTATAAGGCAAGTTTATTTATACCGCACATTTCAGTAGCAAGACAATTCAAAGTGGTGTACATGAAAAAAAAAAAAAGAAAAAGAGACATGATAGGAAAAGTACAACACAGTGGAATAAAGGTAATTAAATAATTAATGAACAGAAATTAATAGAAATTAATAATTAAAATGATAAGATGATAATAAGAAAGATTAAAAATTTATGATAAAATGATAAGAAAATGAAAGGAAAGTTGGACTGAAAATTTAACTAATAATAAGATGGCAAAGTCAAAGGCCACCCTAAACAAATACGTTTTTAATCATCATTTGAAGCAAGTTAGGGTTTCAGCGCTTTAGTTTATTCCAGATTAGGGGAGCATTAGAGCTAAAAGCTTTTTCTCCATGTTTGGTTCTGGTTCTGGGCATGCAGACTAGATCTGAGCCAGAAGACCTGAAAGGTCTGGGTGGTTGATACAGTGCCTTGCGAAAGTGCTCGGCCCCCTTCAACTTTTCAACCTCTTGCCACATTTCCGGCTTCAAACATAATGATATAAAATTCCATTTTTTTATGAAGAATCAACAACAAGTGGGACACAATCATAAAGTGGAATGAAATTTATTGGATGTGTTAAACTTTTTTAACAAATAAAAAACTGAAAAGTGGGGTGTGCAATATTATTCGGCCCCCTTGTGTTAATACTTTGTAGCGCCACCCTTTGCTGCAATTACAGCTGCAAGTCGCTTGGGGTATGTCTCTATCAGTTTTGCACATCGAGAGACTGAAATTCTTGCCCATTCTTCCTTGCAAAACAGCTGGAGCTCGGTGAGGTTGGATGGAGAGCATTCGTGAACAGCAGTCTTCAGCTCTTTCCACACATTCTCGATTGGATTCAGGTCTGGACTTTGACTTGGCCATTCCAACACCTGGATACATTTATTTGTGAACCATTCCATTGTAGATTTGGCTTTATGTTTTGGATCATTGTCTTGTTGGAAGATCAATCTCCGACCCAGTCTCAGGTCTCTTGCAGACTCCAACAGGTTTTCTTCCAGAATGGTCCTGTATTTGGCCCCATCCATCTTCCCATCAATTTTGACCATCTTCCCTGTCCCTGCTGACGAAAAGCAGGCCCACACCATGATGCTGCCACCACCA
>JAHUTJ010075474.1:0-17089 GCA_036250325.1 Characodon lateralis | reverse complement strand
ACACAGGTGGATTCTATTTATCATCATCAGTCATTTGGGACAACATTGGATCATTCAGAGATCCTCACTGAACTTCTGGAGTGAGTTTGCTGCACTGAAAGTAAAGGGGGCGAATAATATTGAACGCCCCACTTTTCAGTTTATTTGTTAAAAAGGTTTGACACATCCAATAAATTTCATTCCACTTCACAATTGTGTCCCACTTGTTGTTGATTCTTCACAAAAAATTAGAATTTTATATCTTTATGTTTGAAGCCTGAAATGTGGCAAGAGGTTGAAAAGTTCAAGGGGTCCGAATACCTTTGCAAGGCACTTTATAGTCCCATGTGGTGCTCCTGTCCTGCTGGCTACCTGATTAGACTCAACCCTTCAGTCTCACAAACTCTGTTCTGTTTGTCAGGTAGTCTTTGATCCAGGAGATTGTTGAGGCCTCCACCTGAGTCTTCTGGAGTTTCTGACAAAGCAAATCAGGTTGGATTGTATTAAATGCACTGGAGAAATCAACTAACATGATCCTCACAGTGCTACTGGCTTTGTCCAGATGACAGTGGGTTTGTTGAAGCAGGTGTATGATGGCATCTTCAACTCCAACTCCACAGCGATAAGCAAACTGAAGGGGGACCTGACAGTTTACTGTTTGCTTATTCAGGTGGGCCAACAGGAGTCTCTCTAGGGCCTTCATGATGTGGGATGTCAGGGCAACAGGTCTATAATCATTGAGGACTGATGATTGAGTTTTCTTTGGTACCGGAACAAGACAGGAGGTCTTCCACAACACCGGAACCTTCTTCTGGGCCAGGTTAAGGTTGAAGAGGTGCTGCAGAATCCCACAGAGCTGCTCTGCACAACCCTTCAGGACTCTAGGGCTGACATGATCTGGACCTGCAGCCTTATTCCGATTCAGTCTCTCCAGTTGCATCTTCACCTGACTTCTTGAGACACACAGGTGGAAGGGGGAAGCAAAGGAAGCATCAGCATCTTCTGATATGGTTGAAGGCAAACATGTAGAAGCAGAAGGATAGCAGAAGGATCAGCATAGACAAAGTGTCTGCATTGTGTTGCATGAGATGCTATTGGGTAATTGCTGTCATATTTGAGTAACAGTTGTGCAATTGCTCTAACAGCCACCTGTTGAGAGACACATGGCTTATGAAAGCTGTAATACTGATTCTGCGGTATAATTTGACATGTTCAATACAACTGAACGTAGATTGGCTTAACTGGTGTTCAAATAATGAATGCTACAATGTTAATTGTGTAATACCAGAGCATTTCTTACTTAATGCATCACATTTTGTTAGACACACAGTAGTCTGAATGGGGTCAACCTGAAGGCACAAAAACTTTATAGTTTACATGTACAGGTACATGTGGATTGAAACAATTTGAGTTACCATTCCATAATAACATGACGTTTATGCTCCTAAAACTCTGGGGGGTTACCGTAACTGGATGAGAAGTCTGTACAAGTTCGTACAGCTTATAAAAGACAGACTATGAAATATTTTTTCAGCACGTTGCTTCTGTATCCTCTCAACTTGACTTCTTTCTTCTCTCATTTATCATTCCTGATTATTCACCCAGTGGACCTAATTACAGAGGATTTGGTTCAAGATTCCCTTTCCTTTTATTATAAAACACTGACAATCTTGAGTTACTGTCGATAATATTCTTTCCACTTCTGACATGCTTCAGTTCTGAATCGCAGATTTGTATTAGGATCAAGGGTGTGGAAATCATAGCTTTCAATTGCTTTAGGATAGGGCATGGTACATTTGCTGTTACATATTGTTTTGATTTATTTATTCACATTAAAGACTCAACTGACCTTGTCAAAATAAAATTTCTGTGCTCTATGAGTGTCCCCAAATGCAGTCATTTGTTCCATATTTGAGCTTCAGTTGTATCAGTTTTATAGCAGTGGTGAACTCGTGACTTATACATTGAATGTGCCAGCTTTGGTGTCCATGCTGTGAAGTTTTTCGGCATGTCCAAATGATCTGTGGCAGCCTGGTTTATCTGGAGATCAAACTGTTTATGCTACAGACTCAAATGCGTAATAATAGAGATAGTGAAAATGTTATTTTCCTCTGGCATTGGTCTGTGCCAATGAATCTAAAGGCTTATATGCAATAATGTAATGGACTTTAAGATTTCAAAGTAAGTGACCATACTGACAGGCAAAACATTCAGTTTGTAGTGTATTTTAAAACACAAGTATAACTGGTTGAATAATTTGGTTTCACTGTATTGCCTTGTTTCAAGTTAAAGCAAAAAACAATAGGATATTCTGAAGTCGGATTTTCTAAAGGAATACTTGCAGATTTTTCACCAACGCTATCCTCAAAATGCAGTACGGCTGTGATGTGTGTAAAATGCTGCTACAGCAGTTTTAATTCAGTGTTTGCATGCCAGTTTAAACAAAGAAATAAAATATTACAAGCATGCATTGCCAATAGTAGTTAGCTTGTCAATAAGCATGGAAACTGGCATATTCCACTGATTGACTTGCAATTAACTTCTGATCTTCAAGATAGAAAAACCATTAACCAGCATTTGTTCTTAGTTCACTGTTGCCTGCTTTAGTTTAAACTTGGTATCCTGAAAATATTCCTCACTGCACTTCACTTTTGACACTTCACAATTTTCGTTTGAAACAAAGATCAGTACACTTGGAAAAATTTACCCTTTTGTCTGTTTGTGCTCTGTTTCACAGTGTTTACTTTGATCCCAATTTCATATTGTTATCCTAAGGGATTTGTTAGTTATTCAGCTGAAAAAAATACATTTGGGAAAAAAGCATAGTTGGACATTTTTTTTGTAATTTTTTTATTCATAATCACATGGCCTGTTAAAGGAGTGTACACTTTTGAGAGCCATTGTATTGTCATGTGGCTTTTAAGAGAGGTTTTGCTGTCTAATACCACAGGATGATAAGGAATGCTTTAGAAACTAGAGAATCCCATTGCTCTACAGTAAAAATCACCGGGTCATAAAGCAAACCCAATACTATAACCATTGTTTCATAGGAGAATTCTGAACACAAAAAAGCAACCCCTTTGTGAGTGTGATTTGTTTGTTTGTTTTACAGGGCAATCTTTTCTACAATCTCAAAAATCTAAGTTATTCAGATACTGTATTTCACAACAATACAAAGTTTGATTTACAAGTACAGAACTGTTTTATTGTGGATTGATCTATGCCAGGGGTCGGCAACCCGCACCTTCAGCACCTTCAGCACTCTTCAACACTCTTCAGTTTCCTTTTAGTGGCTCCCTCGGCTTTGAAAAAAGGAAATAAATATATATAAAAAAGTATTTATATATTTATTTACATGTATAGATATTTTATTATTTTGATGCATAGTTATGTTGGTGTTCGAGACGATACATTGACATTGAAATTTAAAGAGGTTTTTATAAACTGTCAATCAAAATAAACGTCACATCCATGTCTATAGCCCTCGCCTTTAACTGCAGGTGGCTTCTTGAGATTGTGACCTCAGAACCTCCGAAGAAAACAGAGAGTTTATTTATGCAAGGGCAGATTCCTTTGCCTTCACTGCCATTGACACTGGCTTACTTGTGTGCTTGATATGTGGCGAGAAATTAGCAAACAATAATAAAAAATGTAACGGTAAAAGACATCTTCAAAACAAGCACTCAGCATTTTCTGAAAAGTAACTGACTAACTGAAGATGAGCAAAAGAGAGCTATTTTGGAACAAGAATGGAAAGTTGAGCAGAGCACACATATTTAATGATTCAAATCAAAATGCTTACAGGGTATTGCTAAAAAAACGAGTTGATGCAACACAGTGGCAACAAAGGTCCAGCAGTTTGATAATAGGCTAATTGGCTTGCTTGGTGCATTAGTTGATACTGTGTTACTTACATAGCATGTTATCATGGTGCTAAAGACATCTCTAATCATACAGGGCTGGACACAACTCCCCCATTTTTTCACATATCAAAGGATTCTGTTGACACAATAAGACTAATTTTATAAAACTATTTCTCTCACCTCTTTCTTTACATTTTAAACCAGCATGTCAAAGGTATATGTTTGCATCACTAATGCGATTAGCTTCTTCACCCTCTGGTGATATTTTTGTTGGCTTTCAAACATACAATTGGTGAAGATTAAGAGTGCCAAATGAGAGAAGGTATTCTTGTGGTCATGGGACATTCCTCAGACTCATATGTAAATGGTAAATTCTATCAGTTCATGTCCCTAATGGATTTAGCTTCCTCTCCCTCCAGCAGCGAGGGTTCTGAGGGCCGACCGGCAGACAAAGCTGAAAGGAACTGCTCTTGCAATCGATTGAAAATCAGAAATGCTTGCAGGAGCAGAATGATCCTAACATAGTGCACAGTGAGAGTGTGTAAAGATGGAAGATGGAGATAGTGGAGCATAGACAGAGAAGGGTAGAGAGACAGAAAGTGGGAATTCTGTCAGTCAGTCGTGAGAACACATCAGCCTCAAGCTGACAACTCCTTGCATTAGATGGTTTTCCACCGAGGGTAATGGAGCTTGGGGCCTGTCTCACAAAAGCAATTTATAGCAAAGCCAACAGAGGTCTGAGAGCTACAGAGTCTCACCAAGTGTCAAATATGTTCTGAAACAAAATTGTGCCGTGTCAGACTGGCAGATTTCTATCCTGAGGCCTATAACGCTCTGATGAAAACATGCTGCTTTCATAAGGAGTTTCTAAAAGCTCAGAACCTGAGACATAGCGAGGAACAAATAAAACTGCAATAGAATTATGTTTTACAATTTAAATCCAGACTTTTAATACTTTTTGTTCCAAATGTATTTTAAAATTAGCACCAAAACTACTCTCAAAAACCCTGTTCTGTCATGTCAAACAGGAAAAAAATACAATGTTATCTCCTTCAAGCATTTACTGTCTTGATACTATTTGTTGACTGCTCAAACACCATGTTTATTAGCATCTGTTTGGCTGCAATTGTTTGCTGTGATGTGTTGTGGCACTTTGGATTGTTTGTGTTTCAGATGGTTGAAGAGATTTTCAGTATTACCTCAAGTAATTGAAGCATTTCATCTGTAAGTGTTGCAATAAACCCTTTCTTGCAATAAAAATACATATGAATAAGGGGTACCAGTAAGTACATCTACAGTGTCTTTAAAAAGTATTCAAAAGCATTCATAAGCATGAACCTTTTTACCTTTTCACATTACAACCACATGCTTCAATGTATCTTTTTGAGATTTGATGTAATAGACCAACACAAAGCAGCGTATAATTGTGACATGGAGGGAAAATGCTACAATAGTTCTAATATTCTTTACAAAAAGAAATCTGATGCATGTGGTGCATTTGTATTAAGTTCCCTTTACTCTCATACCCCTTAAGGACATCCAGTGCAACCCATTGCTTTCAGAAGCATGAACCTTTTCACATAAGTAAAATATGGAGCCCCTAATAAGTAAATATGGAGCCCTGTGTGTCATTTAATCTCTGCATAAATACACATGTTCTGTGAAGACCCAGAGGTTTGTAAGAGAACATGAGTGAAGAAACAGCATCACGAAAGAACACACAATTCATATCAGAAATAAAATTCAAAAGACTTTTAAAGTAGTATTGACTGCAACTTTGTCTGGTTTTAGTGTAAATCCAGCTAAGGTGGTGCATATGTACCACCAATGCTGGTCGCAGTTTATGCCACCCATATATCCTATGAAAATGAATTTGCTGCCATCTAGGGAGCAAAGCATGAAGTACATTAGGTTCATGAAAGCAGAAAAACATGCTTGGGAGATCAAATTGTTCCAATTTGAGGTAGGTTGTGCAATAAAGTATATCTATATCTACCTCTGAATACAACATATAGGTTGTAATGTACTATATACAGTTACAGAATGTTAATGAAAAGTTTATTTATTTCAGTAATCAATCAATTAGTGCTTTTCACACCCAAAGTGAGCGAAGTTCTGTACAGTTTCATAAAATTAAGGCAATTAAAAACTAAATAAAATTAGCAATAAAATACAACATCTACATTATTGCAGTACAACTAAAAGAATAAGAGCAATTGAAACAATAAAATATAAGAAAATATAACCTACTGATAAAACCAATCTAATACTTCTGCTTAACTGGAATTAAAGGCCAAGTTAAAAAGATGAATCTTTAAAAGAGATTAAAAATTATGCGATGTGGTGGCCATCCTTACAGTGAGTGAGAGATCATACCAAAGTTTAGGGGCCCCAACAAAAAAGCTAGGAACATCAAAAAGCAGCAGCTTACCTGACCTTACAGTTCACTAGGTCAGTTCACTAAGTAAAAAAAACACATTATGTAGACTGACTACACACAGACTGATGTCTTAAAGACTTTATTTATGTTATTTTATTTTATTTCTGTTTTGATGTTCCACGTATGCCTAATGAAAACAAGACATTTAAGATTGGAATATTACATCTGACCAATAATAAAAACATTTTTAATACAAAAATGTGGGCTTAATGAAAAGTATGTTTAATACCTCCTCTAAGGTTTTTATTTTCTAAAGGTATTTATAATCTGACAAACAAGCCCTATTAGTTTGCATTTTCTAATTTTTTGAATGTGACTGTATTGTAGTACAACATATATACCAAGCTTATTGATGTGTTCCAGTCTTGTATCAACATTTGTCTTGTTTTCACTATGTTAGGTGGGAATGGAATGCAAATTTCTTATTGCAAAGAAAACATGGGCAGCACATAATTAAGTACAGGTCTGTCCTAGAAGGCCCCCTAGACACAGTGCAGGTGGTGGGAGACAGAAGGAGCCCCCCATGCTTGGAGCTGCTGTAGAACTGGAGAGCTCCTTCAGTGACAGACTAATGCATCCCAGGTGCACAAAGGAACGTTATCGCAGATCCTTCCTCCCAGCAGCTGTTAGATTTTATACCCATCACTGCTCCCAGCAAACTCAATAAGTGTTCACATCTATGCTGTTTTCTTTTGATTTTTTGAGTTTCTACCTCTGTCAAATGAATTTCCCTACTGTGGGGCAATAAAGGATATCTCTAATATGTTCTATTCTATTCTATTCTAAAATTCTTACATTTTTGTTTTCAGTTTTAAAAATATTAACTTTCTATAGTACCTGTCATCGACTAAGTCAACATAACTTTTAATATCAGCAGTTTTGAGTGACTACTCTTATTAAACATCACTGCTCTCATCAGTTGCATCATGAGATCACAGGATATTTTGAAAACGTTTATAAAAACTATTGTTGTGTATGGCTCTCTTTACCTAAAATGAACACAAATAACTCAACAGCCAGCAAGAAAAGCAATCCAAAGAGAAAATACCGAATGCTTATAATGTAAGAAACCAAGGCTGTGTGCATTAACTGCCATCTGTGGTAGCTCGAACAATGAATCTGATTTCAATGAAAAAACTGTCATTATGCACCTTAAAACTCTTGAGTGCAGAGCCATTAAATCCTGATGAGGAAAACAACTGGGCTCCTTCCAAGCTCTTTTTTGGACACAAATCCAAAAAATATGGCTGGCCTGGCTGAATAGGATTTAATGTTGCTTCCAGGGAAATCAAGAGACTTCTGCAGAAATCTCTGAAGTGTATACACCACTCTACGAATCACAGACTTTATACTTTGATGTCCTTGCCAATTTTCTAAGCTTTTGTTTTGAAATCAAACACTGAGTCAAGAAATCTTACTTTAGCATAGGATAGACCTAACTCTTCAGAAAGACGAGCTTTAATTGCATAATGGCCATGTTGATTTTTTAATGACTTAATGATTCAGCCATATCAGTAACATTAATGTGTTAATGAATTAAATTTGTTTTTTTCTGAAATAAAATATATAGATCTACTTCAATAGCGTTACCTTGTAATTTTAGTGTGCACACTCATTTGTATATTAGTTCTGCAAAGTGGAATTCTCTACTTTTGTCAAGCTGTTTTGAGCTATCTGGAAACTTGCCTTCTAAATCAGCTTTTATGTGTCACAGTTTTCGTTCAGTCTTCAGTCTCTTTTCATAAGGGTCTTTATAGCTGCCTAAGCCTTCCATGTAAATTCTTATAGATTCAGGCTCTGGGACGTAAATCTGTGTGGGTTGGTGTTAAAGGATGTGGAAAAGTATAAGGACAGAAAGGGGTGGAAGTAACCAAAGACATTTTTACTTGCTTTATCTTCCTAGTGCATCAAATATTTACTAAAAAATTGTGTGAATGTATGGCAGAATGTTGAACATTTCCTGACTAGAGCATCATCTTTCAGTTACGTTTTTACCAGGCAATGTTAGGGTGAGACTATATTATTGTCAATTGCTATACTTGACTAAAATACATTTGAATAATCACAGTGGTTCTGTTATACAGTCAAGACAATTTTTCAGACCCTACAATAGACTAATGAAGGTTCATAAATGTGAATTAATTTTCCTTCATTGTGTATGAGTGAATTTTGAAAGTCATTTCAAGATAAATTAAGTAAAATTTTGAGTGCATAAGCATTCCAAAAGCTGGTTAAAATGAGCATGTGGCCTAATTTCTTTTTTCTATACTTAGTTTTAGAAAATGATGGGGAGTCACAAAGATTTGTGGCTAAGGTTATGGGAATATTCACATGGTCTGAGATGCCAGTTGTTGACTTTTGGAAGGAAATGGGATGGAAAGCAGAGTCTAATCAAACTCACATGCATTTCTTACCAAATGGCAAACCATGTATTTAATCCCTTGACAATTGAGGTAGACCATTGTCGTGGCTGTTTTAGTTTTGTGATGCAATGTGTGTACATGTAAGTACCACATAACTGCTGGCAGGCTCAAAATATGTAAAATGCACAAAATATTATTTTCTAGAAAAATATAGCATTTGTCTCATGGTAAATAGAAAAGCAGTCAAGCCAATCCCAGGTCAAGAACTGTGACTGTAATTTGTGTATTTTTAAAATAAGTACATAAGACATCATTGCTTCTATTCCAAATATGTTTTTAATTAAATTCACACCATCCATCCATTTTCTATACTCGCTTCTTCCATACTGGGTCGGGGGGCAGCTGGTGCCTATCTCCAGCGGTCTACAGGTGAGAGGCGGGGTACTCCCTGGACAGGTCGCCAGGCCATCGCAGGGCAACATAGAGAAATACAGGATAAACAACTATGCACACACTCATTCAAATCTAAGGGCAATAGAGAGACCAATCAACCTAACAGTCATGTTTTTGGACTGGGGGAAGAAGCCAGAGTACCCGGAGAGAAACCATGCATGCACGGGTAGAACATACAAACTCCATGCAGAAAGACCACGAGTCGAACCTTCTTGCTGCAAGGCAATAATGCTACCAACTGTGCCACCATGCAGCCCTAAACTCACACCAGATATAGGTAAAAAACAAACAAATCTATGACTTAATCTATGACTTTATTATGTGTAATAAAGTGGAATGACACAGGAAACAACAATTGATCGCTTGAAGAAAAAAAGGTGCCTTACCATTACAGACTAGACAAGCTTCTAAAACAGCTGCAGAGCATGTATAATATTAGTAAAATTGATAAAAGACTCTTACTTCTCTAACTTTTTACATTTCAGAACATATTGTTGTAGGATTTTGAATATTGATTAATTAATATTAACCAAAACTATAATTAAAAATCATAATTCATAATTCTGAAGTCACTGTTTAATCAACTGTTCCACCGATTGGTGGGGAACACTAAGCCTATCTTGACAGATAAATCACTCTTGTTCAAAATAAACACTGTTATTACTTAGTTCAACTTCAGTACCAGTAAAAGCAATATATTATTAGCATCAGAAAATGTGGATTAAAGCTGTTTTTTACCAGTGACTCAGCTTCCCTAGTTAGAATTCAGTGGAATGATGAGACTCAACATTATCATCTTCTTTTAACATAAGATGCTTTTTTTATTAGGAGTGGCTTGGAACCAATTTCTACCAGTAAACTTGGAAGGATTCATTATTATTACTCCCAAGGATTATTAGTGTCATTTGATCTGTTTTTCTGTGTCTGTATCTGTTTATTTTCTTTGTGATTGTATTGTAATTGTTCTTCCTCATGTACAGCGCTTTGAATGTCTTGTTACTGAAAAGCGCTATATAAATAAACTTACCTTACCTCACCTTAATGTGATTTGATTTATGAAAGCTTATTATGCTTTGACCTTTAATACTCTGGCATGTGCTGCACAGATGGCAAATTTCTCTATAAGTTCAGTCAGGGGTAATAATTGACTTGTTGGATTCATCTTTACTAACATCTGACAGATTTGTTTTTTGGTAAATACAACATGTCATTGATAAATTGTAACAATAACAAAGTAATTTTTCAAGTGGTTGCGGCAGCCGTGAGTCGTGTCTTATGTAAACAGCTTTGATAAATGCACTCCGCTGTGTTTGTCTGCCTTTTGCTCAATCATTTTCATGCTTAAATGAAGCAATTTGTTTTTCAGAGAGCAATCTGTTGGAGTTGATTATCCAAGCTGGTGATGTCCACTTCGATAAAAATAGAAAACCCGTCTAGCCACCCACTCCTGATGCCAACAGAACCACAACAGGCTCAGCTTTTGCCGCAAGTAGGGAACGATTGCAATGAGCGACTCCTGTGAAATAATGTGAAAAACGAAACTAATTACAGTAATGAATCTTTCTAGAAAGGTATTGAAAGCACTGCATTTGTGTGGTCAAAGTGAGAACCCATCTTGACTTCCAGCAACGTCGTCATTCATCATTAGTTGAACAATACAGCCTGAGGCGAAGATAATGAGAGGAAACATGAATAAAGGGATTAATTCAATCCATGAAATCCACAGTTTTCCAACTATACTAGAACCTATTCATTAAAAATATGATTCAAGTTTAGCTACCAATTACATTTCTAAAATATATTCTTTGAAAATAACTACAAATAAAAGGAAACTGAAAATGGTTGATTAAGTTTATGACCACTCAGAAGCAAAATTCTACAAAATTCTTACATCCATTCATTAAACAGTGTTTGATTCGGTTAGCATATTATTCAATCTGACATCTAAACAATTATGAATTCCACCCCAAACTACATATATCTGGAAGCTCTTCCAATATAAATGCAAATCTATATTCTGATACACTTTTTTCCGAACAAACAGGGGTTGTTAACTTCTTGTAATGAACAATCAGTTCTTCATTGTGATTACTCATTTCAAGATCAAGACAACAAACCCCTTGAACTCTGCTCATCACAGCTTTTCCACTAAGTGATTTTATCTGCAAGTTTAATTCTTGTAAGTGATATAATCTATATCGGCTTTAGCTCCTTATACAGTGCCTTGTAAAAGTATTCATACTTCTCAAAGATCTTTGCATTTTGTCATACAACCACACATTTTAACATAGTGAGAATGACATCAGCGACTCAGACCTGGCTGAAAATAAAATGTTTGTCAGCTCATATCCCGTTTTGTTGTACAATGTGTGTATCAAATCCAAACAGCACTGTTCAGCTGCTGCAATGAGCTTAATAATAGCTTAATGCTGATCATTGTACTGTATGCCAAACTATTGCAATGACTTGAATATGCCTGCCCTATTTCTATTAAAAGACTGCCACCACAAACACTATGTGAAGTACTTAAAATCTTTTAAACGATTCAGAACGGCACATAAAAATGACCTAAAAGCACACATATTGAATGATAATACTTTCTATTCCCCGAAGCATATTCACTTACAGATGGTGCCCTTATAGAAATATGAGCGCAGCCCATGGCTCTGGTTACATTCAGAAATTGTCTCCTCACTTCAAATGAGAGCTACAGTGCAGGAGAATTTTATATAGCTGAGCAACATAGGAATAGACGAGGCAATGCATGGTTCCCTCTGTAAATCTGGAGTCAGTTCTGTGCAGAGCTCCAAAATAATAACCCTGGGCAATCTAAACTGATTTAAATGCCATGCACCATCATGTGCCCGCAGGTCAGCAGGCTACAATATCCGGAAAAAAACCCTAAAAAAAAAAACGACATCTCTGACTTTCATTGCTGATGTTCTCCAGCTGAGCCATAGTTGCCATCATTCCACAATTACGCACAAACTTACGCAGCTATAGATGGACATGTGAGATTGTCTACACCTTGTCAACCTTATCATACCTGACTTGTCTGGAATTAATCTGCTGATCCAACACCATTTTATTCTCAGATGATTCACATGCATTTTATGCCCCTCAGCGCAAAGATCAATTCACATATTCATCTACTCATGACAAAAAAGTAAGAAAATGTGCAGTTTAGATCCGAATGAGGTTGTTTCATTTTTACATATTCCGAGTTGTGTGTAGGATCAGTAAGTTTGGTATGGAAAACCTTAACTGGCCTGAGGTCATCCAACATCAGTGTCTGACCTTACAAATGCTCTTCCAGAGATTTGGTTAAAAAATTCCCTAAACAAACATTGTGGAAAGTCTTCCCCAAAGAATAGAAGCTGTTGTAGCTATTTTATAAGAATATTGTGTTATAGACCAACACAGAGTAGAGCAGAATTGTGAAGTGGAAAGAACATGATAGATGGTTTTCTAACATTTTTCAAAAATAAAAAAACTTAGTTTGTCAATTCAAATTTGATGTATAGCTTCTGTGAATAGTGATTAATAAATATTGCAACATATTCTCAGTTGGATTTTGACTGGGCCATTCTAGCCTGTGGATATAATTGGATCTAACCATTTTATTGTAGCTGTGGCTTTTTGGCTGTTTAGGGTTGTTGTCCTGTATTTAGCTCCATCTATCTGTCCCTGCTAAAAAATAATCTTTCCCACATCATGATGCTGACACCACCATGTTTTACTGTGGGGATGGTGTCTTCAGAGTGATATTAAATGTTAGTTTTCTGCCACACAGAGGCTAAGACATAATATGTCTGAAAGGCATTCGATTTCACTGGGAAAGTCTTTGCTTAAATTCTTTAGAAATTACCAACAGTATGTTAAGATTTTTACTTTATTGATGGTGTTACATGTTTTGAAGAATATGTAAGACTTATTTTTGAAAAAAATATAAAAGATGTTTCTAGTTATTTCCCTTTTTTTGTTAGATAATTCTATATACTTTGTCTTAACTGTGTATCTACAATGTAGAAAGCAATAAAAATATGGAAAAGCAATTGAATGAAAAGGTGTGTCCTAACTTTGACTGGTAGTGCATGTTTTGTGTGTGTATGTTTTGTGTGTGCCAACAATGTATGCAGCTGCATGTTGCAAATCCCGTCTCTTGGAACAGTAAAACATAATTATGCTGATAAATCCTTAAGGAAGAGCTAGTTTCCTAAAACCACAAAAGGAAAGAATTCTGAAAACGCAGCAAGCTTTATATATTTATATTAAGACCAAATGGGGCACAAGTATTGACCCCAAATGTGACTTCTGAGCTTGCACAGCTTCAAATTACAAATTCCATTAACCACTTTTCACAAATTAAACCACTTTTTATAAATTAAATTAGGCTATAAATGAAACCACTGGGTGGCACTGGTCTTCCAATCAAGAACCAGAATAGCTATAAGAGGCAGAAAGCATAACCACCTACCTGTAACTTACATTTACATGTCTAATAGGAAAGGAAATGTTCCTCCACTTTGCTGTAAGCAGAGTGGAAGAAGAGAAGCATTTCCCACCTACATAGCTGGAACATTAATGCACCCAATATGTATTTTATATCAAACAAAATCTCTTCAGCAACCTGAGGAAATATTAATAGGTTTTAACACTTCCAGATCTGAATTCTCCAGGCAGTACTACAAGTTAAATTGTGTTAATATTTTGTTTTAAGTGAATGTAATTCAATGCTGAAACTACAGACTTAACATGGAACTCTATAAAATAATTAGATGGTAGAAAAAGGTCTTATTTGTAATTCAGATATTCATTCTTCTGATAATGCCTCCGGCTCAGACAGCATCTAGACTGAGGTATTGTGCATTGATTGGTTTGATATTCTATGTAGCATTAAACAAGAACGACTGTGAACCGTGATGCAAATAGAAAAAGGAGTAAAATCTTCCCTTTGCCTTCTCCAATCTAAACAAGCCAATAAGACCACTAAAGACATAAATGAAAATAACAGGGGCTGTTTAGAAAAAACATTTCCTCCTGTGTCAGCCTTTATATTTGTCAGAACCTTTCCTGAGATTCCCCGTTTATGACTCATATTTGTCTTTCATTTTCCCCTTGATGGAGTCAAACTTTCTCTGGATTACAAACGGAAATATCCGAGACAGTCACAATTTGGCAAACCTGTGAATATAAGTCAGGTAAAATGTATCTTCACCGTGGTTCCCAGACACACATGCACAAATCTTTTGCATTTCATTATGCTGACGATTAGTGACTATCAGGGTAAAAGAAGATTGTAATGTCATCTGTCAATTAATGTTTATGATCAATTTATTAGCTGATTATTGATTTTTTGCTCTCACACCAGTGCCTGCACCGATTCAGCAGGGACTAGGGGTGTGGGGATGCCCTGGGGGTCTCTGATAACGTAATGGGGCGCTGCCCCACAGTGCCCCTACCACTGTAACGACCGTATACCTCCATTGGACAAATTCGCTCACATACAATCACTCAACACAAACACACATATTACTAAACATTACTACCCCCCTCACACACACATGCACACACATTATGTCTTTCTGTCTTTACAAGGACTTTGCATTGTCTTCCATTTCTTTTCTGTTGATTTCTGTGGCCAACCATCACCCTTACCCTAAACCTAACCACTACCTATACATACCTAACCCTAAACCAAAACCTAACCTAACCTAAACTCTATTCACACTTTAGTCCTATAACCTAACATAAACCAAACTCCTAACTCAAAAACAGCACTGCTTCTTATGGGGCCCAGGCTTTGGACCCATTAAAGAGAAGCAGGTCTTGTAAGTGTTGGAAAAATGGGCCTTACACTGTAACAAATGCTAGAACACAGCCATGCACCAACACACAAATAACCCAAATTGACAGTCAGTCAGTCATTTTCTACCGCTTATATCATAGTGGGTCGCGGGGAGGCTGGTGCCTACCTCCAGCAGTCTATGGGCGAGAGGCGGGGTACACAATGGACAGGTCGCCAGCATTTAGAATATTATTCAAATGTATGTTAATTTTATTGAAATAAAACGTTTTTTTTGTTTTTTTTATTAATCTGAAATTGGACTGAAATTCAGGGAAATTAGTGGCATGAGTGGAGAATGCATTTGTTGTAGGATGTAAAGCAGTGGCGGATGCTGGTCTTTCAAGGAGGGGAAGATCAATTTCAAGATCGCTGATTCGCTCATTTTGCTGTCAATCAAAAAGGGATTCAGCCTCAGACACATCATCCAATCATTATGCAGAAGCTGAGCGTCCAAGCCAGCCAAGGCCAGCCCACTGCCCCATAGACCCCCAGAGACGCTGAGCGTCCAATGGGCGGGACAAAGCCCAGCATTTTTGCTTCCCTATTGAACTCACTTTTTAAAGCACTGTGAAGCTGCAGGAATGAGTGAGAGGAAAGCCGCGTTGTTACCAGTGATAAGAAGCTGATTCTGAACAAAAGTTGAGCGCATTGGAGCACATATTTAGTCAATGACATGTACACACAACAGTATATATTTGATCACTTATTTTTTTGACATTTTAGGGGAAGCTGAGCTTCCCTTGCAGTCTTTATATTATATTGTAGATATGTTTATACTGTTTAATTTGTATTGTATTGCACCGACTACACCAAAACAAATTCCTTGTATGTCCAAAAACGTGGCAATAAAGCTTTTCTGATTCTGATTCTGATTCTGATTAGGGCAATCGCCACTGGTGTATAGTTAGATTTTAAACAACTGAGGGCTTCACCAGGGCTTTAGGTGTTCCATATCACAATAATTAGTCTTGCAGAACAAGGTAAAATTCCCAACCTAAAAACAAGGAGAACTGCAGGAGTAGTAAAACCCAGTTTATTGGGTCAGAGGAGAGAGAAGGAATCTTAGTCATTGTTCTTTACCGTACAGTGACTTTAATGTTTAATGTATATTCACTTAATAGAATTAGCTAAGTACTTAGCTTGTTAGCAATACCAACTATTTGGTTAATTAATTTTAACCAAAATATTACTTAAATAATCCAGGTTACGGGTAATTCTTTTTAATCCACTCTTTGGTAGCCTTAATGTTACACATTACTGAGGTTAACCAATTTTGGGGTTGAAAACCCAACCCAGTATGCTGATATTAATTCAGTTCAATTCAATTCAATGTCTGCTGTAACCTCCCTGCTACAGTGAACTAACAAAGGTGAGACAGATCATTTTCCTATTAAACATCAAAATTCAAGCATTATATAGTTTTTCTGCTCTTGACACAGATGCCACTGGTAACCAGCTTGGTCTTCTTTTGAGTCTGCATTATATTTTTGAATGCTTTGTATTAAACAAGTAAAAACTAAATGTTAAATAGCCATGTCCCTTATCCGAGAGCATGTTGTGTAGGTATCTAGAAAGCAGTATGGTGGAAGCCTTTTAATTTTACTTGGTTTAATGTACTTCTAAAAACCCTATGTGTGTCTCAAATCTTTTTTACCTGTGTATGTTTGAAGTCTTTTCCTTCTGTCAATCAGTTTGACACAATATAGAACAAACGACGGAAACAATGGCACAATATAAATAGAGTGTCTCAAGGTTGGGGAATGAATAAAGATTGCTCAAGGCAGGTGCATCAAAGGTTTCAAAACCCCAACGTTTCCGGTTCTAGTTCTACTTTAGCTTGGGTGATTGTGAAAATGCTCTTAACTGTGTTACACTGACATGATGGGTGAGACATAGTGCAAAGATGAGGGCAACTTGCATCAAACAGAGCAGCCAGAACAACCCTCAAACACTGGGCACCGCTCCAGTCGTACGTCAAGGTTGATGATAATGACAGGGCTTATTTGGCTTGCTTGGTTTGCAGTATGACTCAAGGTAGCAAACAAGCACACACACACACACACACACACACACACACACACACACACACACTCTTGTTTTGCTATATGTAGTGAGGACCATGTGTTGACTCCCATTGACTTCC
>JAHUTJ010075473.1:0-17093 GCA_036250325.1 Characodon lateralis | reverse complement strand
CATAAGAACTAAAAGCTGCTTCTCCATGTTTAGTTCTGGTTTTGGGTATGCAGAGTAGATTTGAGCCAGAAGACCTGAGAGGTCTGGGTGGTTGATACACTGACAACAAGTCTGTAATGTATTTTGGTGCTAAGCCAAAATACATTACATTACAACATTTTTATAAGACCTTATTAGGAAAAAAAAACTATGCACTGGCTAATTCTAAAAAGTATAAATTGTTTCTACTGTTTCACTTCAACAGCTCAGATCAACAGTATGTTATTGTGATCTGGGTGTGTCAGGTCTACAGAAACATTCACCGTTAACATATATCAGCAGAGATGTTTTCTCAAATAATCCGAAAAGGTGCTTATAAAAAAAAACTGGAGCTGGTACTAAAACCAAACAAAGGGGAAGAATAAAATTGCAGGGTGGGAGTTTACAAATAGAAAGCAGACTGGCAAAACCCAGCAGCTTGTTCGCAAGTCTGACGTCATCTTGAAGCTCTTTAATAATTTATTCAAGTGTCGTGAAATTAAAAGGCTCAAAGAGAAAAAAGGCAAAGGAGGGTGAGAGTAGAGAAACAAAGAGAGACGGTAGAAATAAACAGCATCCCACCTATCTGTTTGTAATTGCAAAGTTCACATGAGGAGATTTTATCTGAAAATAAGAGGCTCTTGACTGGTGTTATCAAACTGAAAGAGAAGAGGCGTGTTTACAAAATTTGAGTGTCGCAGCAGAATAAAGAGTGCCTGCAAGTTGCTGCAATTTACATCACATTTTCTCACAACAGTGCACTTTAAAATCCAGCTTTATACTGTAAGTGATATCCAATCGTGATTACCCTCCACAGCAGAGAGCAGATTCAGTGTGACAGAGGCTTTTTTTAACAGAGCTGGACTCCTCCCTGCTGGTTTGGTCACCACATAGCAGAACAGTGACCTCCGGTGGAATTTGCAAGACAATGCAAAATCATGGTGACGTCACTATAAAGCAAGTGCTGTGACTGTAAAGAGAAAAAGTCTCACAAGAATAAAAAAAACAAGAAGATAGTGTGGATTTCAGTAGATATGTTTTGAATTCATATCAACCTGGCCTTAAAGGAGATTCCATCTGCGAAATGCTATTGACAGTGACGTGACTCGATTTAAAAACCACTGAATGTTTACCTCTGCACCCATCCGGTTCAGAATCATACCCATATCACATCAGGCATGTCACACAAAGGTAATTTGTATTACACACTTCAGATAGTGGATGACATGACTTGTCCCAGGTGTGAAAGAGTGCATGTTGAACTTGACACTTTGCTGGCAGGTGATTAGCAGACAGTCAGACCTCGCTGCCCCCCATCAGACATTATTACACACAAGGCTCCATCTCCCTTATACATAATTATAAGAGTCATATGAATGTCCTTCACATGTCTGCAGGGGCGGCTAAAGCCTTCACAGGGAAACTCGGACTTACATTCTTTGGCAACCATATGTAAACCCAGCCTGTCTCTGTATAATGTGGTGTGAGATCACTAATGAATCTGCCAATCAATAACTCGGCTGGTGTGTTAGAGCACTCTTCCTACATCCTGTCGTGGCTGTCACAATGCCAAGCCCAACTCAGACAAATGAAAGACCCCAAACACCCACACCTGCTTCAACACCCCGTCGAGCATTTTATCTCAGTAAAAAAATTTGACAACAGGGAGGATGTCAATGAAATCTGCAGCCTACAGACACAGCATCACTCTTGAGGAACAGAAACAGATTACAACCTATGTGTGGGAGACCTTTCCAATCAATTCCCACCTAATGAAAAGAAAGGATTAAGGATGCAGACTGCCTCTATGAGGCTTAAATAAACCCAAAACTAATTTGACGCAATCCTTAAGCTCCTAACCTTGGTTTCTTTTGCATTATTCCCTGCTATTACAGCCACGGGATTGTAAAAAACATTGGCTCCACTTACAGCTATCCTCCAGCAATGAAGAGACCAGTGGGGGCTAGCATTAATTTCCAAGGCCTTATGATTCATTTCCATAATTACTGTAAATCATTGAAGTGGTTTTCAAATTATTTTTAAAAATGTCTAAAAAGTGTGACATGCATTCATTTTTTGTCCCCTTTACTCTGATGCCCCTAAACAGTCCTGAGGAGCTCCCCTTTTTTTTTTGTAAATATAATGTACCTGTGTGTATTAATTAAATACAGTTGTTCTGTGAAGGCCCCAGAGGTTTGTTAAATGAACACAAGAAAACTAAAATTATTATAAAGAGCAAGAACCAAACTGGTGGGGAATAAAAGGAGTTTAGAGAAGAGAAAAAATATAATTACATATGTGTGTATGTGTGTTGAGCTTGAACACTGGAGAACCTGTAAAGATCCACAACTACAGCATTAGCTGTGCATTGCACAAGTTTGGTTGTTGTGGAGTGGGAGGAAAAAAGACACTTTTGAGAGAAAGACATACAAAGTCTAGTTTGTAGTTTGCCACACATATACAACATATGATGAAGAGAGTGCTTTGATAAGATGAAACGAAGATTGAACTTTTAGACCTACCTGCCAAAAGCTATGTGTGGAAGAAAACGAACACTAAATCACCCTGAGCATATGGAGCCCACTGTAAAGAATGGTAGCGCCAGCATCATGCTCTTGGGTTGGAGGATTACCCTGGAAGAGACCCTGTTAAAAAAAACGTGAGATTTGGGGGATGTTCACCTTTTAGCAGGACAGCACGTTGATGTTTTAGAATGATCCAGGCCTAAATCCAATTGGAAAACTGTGTTAAGATTTAAAAATTGTTCTTTGCAGCTGCTATCCCTCTAATCCTTCAGTTTGACATGACGATTTTGCAAAAAAGAAGGGGTCACAAAATTAGGCCTCTAGATGTGTGAGACATACCCCAAAGAATTGCAACAGTTGTTGCAACAGAGGAAGGTTGTGCAAAATGTGGACCTTGATGAACTCAAAAGCACTGGACACTTGAGATTTTTACTAGGAAAAAAAATAAACTGTGTCAATTGCACTTTACATTTATGCACTTCTGTGTTGGTGTTTCGCAGAAAATCCCAGTAAAGTACATTGAAGTTTGTAACATCACAAAATATGAACAAAATTCAAGGGATATGAGTATTTTGCAAGGCATTGGATTTGATTTATATTAAGAGAACATTGTGAATGCTTAAACTATTCTATTTGTCTACTTGTCAATGAAGGGTTCACCCTAGGGATAATGTACTGTAAATACAACAGAACAGGGGCACAGTGAGCCTGAGGCGAAGTCACTGTTCTATTTCAGTGACAGAATACTACATGCAACCTTTCCTGTTTTCTTACACTTACAGTAACAAAGTGCGGTGCTTTTTTTAAATGGCTGCAAGGAATAGAAATATGTGTGCTTGTTGATGGAGCAACAATTTGTTCCCCACACTGGATTAGAGGGGTAAAACCAGCATGACAGGTTAAATGCTTCGGCAGAGGGTACAAGCTGTGAAGCCTGCTGGCTCAGTAATCTGTTGAACCCTTAATGTATTGTATAGTGATGAATGAGAGTCGGCTACAGAAAAGTCAGTGGGTTATTTCAGGACAGCTCCACGAAGCCCCGGCTCTAACTCAAGGACCTAAATTTGTAGAGCAATCCCACTGAATGTCTCATATCGTTGTGCCAAACACAAGATGGTAGGTGGGGGGTGTTAGGGAATACAGTAACCTTGTGAAAATTCCCTAAACTTTGCATAACCTATTTTATCTCTCCTGCCAGGCTTCCACAGCTGCAGCCGCTGCAGCAGCTGCCTGACCTGATAAAGCCAAGAGAACAGTGGAAGAGTGAGTGAGTGATAAAGAGACTGACTGAAACACAGCGAGTGGGTTAGGGGCCCAGAGAGAGAGAGAAATATCCTTTATGAAGAAGACAGGAAAATGAGACATTAACTATAAAAAGTGGAAGACCAAAAATAATCTCT
Organism: Characodon lateralis; assembly: GCA_036250325.1. Taxonomy (NCBI): domain Eukaryota; kingdom Metazoa; phylum Chordata; class Actinopteri; order Cyprinodontiformes; family Goodeidae; genus Characodon; species Characodon lateralis. The sequence continues at coordinate 13,150 of JAHUTJ010075473.1, read as the reverse complement.
AACATGTCAGAAAAGGAAGGAGGGAGAGTTTAAGAAGTGCCGATGGAAGGGAGGGAAGAAATGCACGGCAGCTGGCAGACGGTGAAGACGGCGCCACTCCTGCTCAGCTTAGTTTCACTGCATCTTAGCAGGACAGATGGGCTAATTTGGACCTCTGTGCCCTTCACCAGTCAACACACATATGTATTGGTGCATCAATCATCTATCTGTGGGTTTCAAAGAGTTCTGGGAAATGAAGAGCATACATTGCTGAATTCTCAGTGGATGATTCAAAGTACTGGTTCAAATAGTATTCCTAGAAGTTAAATTATGCTATCAAACCCTTAATCTGAAATAATATTAGGTAAAAAATTTCTTCTTTAAATCCATGAATTAACTGGCTAACAGTTTGCCTGAACCTTCACCATGTCAACTCTTCACCATGTCAACTCTTGCTTCTGAAAAGTTGTCCCTCAACCACGAGTTAAAAGCAAATCAAATTTAATTTAAAGTTCAGTAATTTTTCTGTAAACCACTGAATTTTTTATGTGTGTGTACCGATGACTCTATATCTTTATTTTGTTGGCCAAGACGGCGTCATGGGGTAGAAGGCCCAAGAGGGAAATCTAGACATTCTTCCATCAATACTCTCTAGCTCATTTAATGGGAATCCAAAATTTTCACAGGCCCAAAGGCAACTATCGTCCTTCCAGTCAGCACATTCTTGTCCACCCCTGGTGCCCAGTGCAGAGTAGGTGTTTAACTACCTCTACCTCCTCTGTGGATAACATGGTGACGGGATTAAGGAAATTCCCAAAGTACTACAAACATCTGACAAAGCCTCACTGTGCATCTCTAGTCCTTCACCCAATTCCATCTTTCTAATTTGATTTTTCCTCTTTATTTTCACTGTATATGAAATTGTCAGCTTCCATAAAATCCAAACCTTTCAGGAAATGAAGCACCTGGAGGGAAATTTTCTTCTATAAAAAAGGTAATTTGAACATACACTGCTGGCCAAAAAATAAAGTCACCTGGATTTAACTAAGCAAAAAGGTACAAGCCTCCCATTGGATAATTACTGCGTGGGCGATTATGTTCCAGCTGGCAACAAGTCATTTAACCCCAACTAGTGCAATAAATTTCTTCTCATTTCTTAAACAACCATGTCGAAAGACACATCCTGTAGTCGTGGAAAAGATGTCAGTCTGTTTCAGAAGGGTCAAATCATTGGCATGCATCAAGCAGAGAAACCATCTAAGGAGCCTGCAGAAAGTACCAAAATAGGGTAAAGAACTGTCCAACGCATTATTAAAAACTGGAAGGATAGTGGGGACCATCGCCTTTCAGGAAGAAATGTGGCCAGAAAAAAATCCTGAATGATCGTGATTGGCGATCACTTAAACATTTGGCGAAATCAAATAGAAGAAAAACAACAGTAGAACTTCTGGGTATGTTTAATAGTGAAAGTAAGAGCATTTTCACACGCACAATGCAAAGGGAACTCAAGGGATTGGGACTGAATAGCTGTGTAGCTTTAAGAAAACCACAGAGGCTAACTGGAAAAAAGGCTTCAATTTGCTAGGGAGCATAAAGATTGGACTCTGAAGCAATAGAAGAAGGTCATATGGTCTGATGAGTCCAGATTTACCCTGTTCCAGAGTGATGGGCGCATCAGGGTAAGAAGGGAGGCGGGTGAAGCAATGCACCCATCATGCCTAGTGCCTACTTTACAAGACTGTGGGGGCAGTGCTATGATCTGGGGTTGCTGCAGTTGGTCAGGTCTGGGTTCAGCAACAGTATGTGTTCAAAGAATGAGGTCAGCTGACTACCTGAATGTACTGAATGTCCAGGTTATTTCATCAATGGATTTTTTCTTCCCTGATGCCACGGGCATATTCCAAGATGACAATGCCAGGATTCATCGGGCTCGAATTGTGAAAGAGTGGTTCAGGGAGCATGAGACATCATTCTCACACATGGATTGGCCACCACAGAGTCCAGACCTTAACCCCATTGAGAATCTTTGGGATGTGGTGGAGAAGGATTTGCGCAGCAGCCAGACTGGACTATCAGCAATGTAAGATCTTGGTGAAAAATTAATGGAAAAGGCCGTAAAAGGAAAGCAAACAGAATTACCTATTTAAATATATAAAGTACACAAGAAAAGAAAAGAGCTTTATTCTTTTTCAGGTCTTGAATTAGTTGCCTTGTGAAACAATCAACCGTACTGCTTGCTGGGGTCATCCATTTGGGCCGACGGGGCTGCGCAGTTGAACATGCAGTGATTCGTTGCAGTGTTGGACATCGAAGCTGACTGATTTAGAATCACCAGTAGTTAATTCAAGGTATCAACTTGTTGCATGCAATACTGATTGAGTGTTTAATGCTGAGCTGTTTTGATTTGCTGTGCAAGTGTACTGTATCGCGCAGCGTGGATATGATCAGCAAGGTGCGTGTGTTTGGTCCGGCTGATCCCAAGTCAGCCAGGAGTTAGAAGTTGGACTTTAAAATTTTTCCATTCAAAGCGACAGCGGTCTGAGCCTCGTGGTCTGACCATTCCTTTGTCCCAGTTTTATTACTGGAGTTTTTCCACAGAGTTTCCGCCTCAGAGTTTTATTACCCTTTGTTCAAGATTTGGGGCAATCAGCTGCTAGTGGCTAAGTGGCTGGTAGCCCACCGTCTACCAGCTGATCGCCAAAATTGAGACATCAGCACACCAAGAGGGCTTCTCTTTCCAAGTTAACCCAAATTGCACACTTTGTCCATAAAGCTGCTGGTTTGATCTTCATAGCCATGCAATGCACATATATTTTCTTTTATTATTATTGTTAGGTAGTCAATTTTATCCCCTTTGTGTAGAATAGTGCTTGTTAGTTAGGTGGTGGTATATCAGGGTTATATGGCTTCAATAAATCTTCACATAAATATTTAAGAGAAGCGTTTGTGTTTATTTCGTGCAAAAGTGATTTATCTGTCAAAATAAGGTCAACGTTCCCCCACCTTCGGTGAAGCGATTGAATCAACAGTGACATTTAGTGGTTTTGGTTAATATTGATCAATTATTAATGATAAATAACTAATTGTAATTAGTAAGAGTTTTGACCCCATAATTACAACACCAGAGGACAGCTCTGATTTCTATTCGTAAATAACGATCTTTGATTAAGAAATTATTTTCGCGAATTATAATTTTAAATTATGATTTTTGATAAATATTAATTAATCAATAATCATAGTCCTTACATGCTCCTTTCCAAACAATTTGCTGACAGAACACAAACCAGCCTTTATGAGACAGGGCCTCCCTCTAGTGTCAAAACATGCCTATTACATCCCAGATGTAAAATCAGCACCAAAGGAATGGACAGCTCCCATATTCACAATGCAAAGTGTAGAAAGAAATCTTAAAAACAACCGGAGATTTTCAAACTCATGTGCAGACTCAAGATCTTTGGAACTTCCTCTCTGGATTCTAATTTCTCAAGTAATTTAGAGACAATACTGCTAGAAAAACATTTAGCCCATCCCCAAACAGAATTGATTGATGCCTCGTAATATAAGGGCATTTGTCTTCTAGTCAGTGGTGTGTGTGTCCACATGCCTCTTGCCTCCGTGTGTGTGTATGTGTAGGTGGCCTGGCTGGCTATGCCGACGTGGCACGGTATTATGAAACAATAAAATTTAGACAGCTGATTCATATCTGAGCATAAAGGCCAGAGTTTTGTTAGGTTCCCCCTTTAATGAAACTCATAATTCTGCCTCCCACTGTGGTGCTGTTACAGAGCACAGGGATCGATCACAAAGAGAGATATCCAACTTACAGCATGAAAGATCATTTTCACACACAAGAGTTGCATGTCGATCAAAGAAACACACCCACACAGAGTGCCTTCATACATCAGTGCACTTACAGTGCCTTGTAAAAGTATGCATACCCCTTGAACATTTTGGCATTTTGGCTAGTAACAGCACAAACCTTGATGTATTTTCTGGGGATCTCATGTGATAAACAAATTAGCAGATAATGTTGAAGAATGGGTGATCAAAACTATTTAGGGTCATTGTCCTGCTAGAGATTGAACTTTCACCCCAGTTTTACATCTTTTGCAGTCTTTAACAGGTTTTCTACAATCCCAATTCCAATGGCGTTTGGAAGCTGTGTAAAGCATTAATATAAAACAGAATACAGTGACTTGCAAATCCTGTTTAACCTGTATGCAATTGAATACACTACACAGACAAGATACTCAATATTCAGAGTGATACACTTTATTGTTTTATTGCAAATATTCACTCATTTTGAATTTGAGTGTGATGGCACATTGGTGACCTGTCCATGCTGTACCCCACCTCTTGCCTAGACCCCTGGAGATAGGCACCAGCTTCCCCCTGACCCTGTACGAAAAAAGCAAGCTTAGAAAATGGATAGATGGATGGATGGATGTTTGTAACACATTCCAAAAAAGCTGGGATAGGGGCATCTTTACCACGGTTTTGCATCACCTTTCCTTTTAACAATAAGCATTTGTGAACTAGTTGTTGTAACTTTGTAGGTGGAATTCTTTTCCATTTTTGCTTGATGTACAACTTAAGCTCCACAACAATCCAGCTCCATTGAAGTGTTTTGCGCTTCTTAATGAAGCACACATTTTCAATGGGAGACAGGTCTGGACTGCAGACAGCCAGTCTAGTACCAGCACTGTTTTACTACGAAGCCATGCTGTTGTAACACGTGCAGAATGTGGCTTGGCATTGTTTTGATGAAATAAGCAGGGATGTCTCTGAAAAAGACAATGCTTGGAAGGCAGCATATGTTGCTCCAAAACCTGTATGTTTCTTTCAGTATTAATGGTGCCTTCACCAATGTGCAAGTTACCCATGCCATGGGCACCCCCATACCATCACGGATCCTGTTATTTGAACTTTGGGCTGATAAAAATTTGGATAGTCTTTTTCCCTTTGGCCAAGAGGACATGACATCCATGATTTCCAAAAGACAATTTGAAATGTGGACTCGTCAGACCGCAGCAGGTTAAATTTTAACTTTTATTTGTAGATATAGCGACAAACTGTGTGAACTGAAAATGATTTTCCTGAGCTCACATGGTAATATTCATAACAAAATGATGTTGGTTTTTAATGCAGTGCCTCCTGAGGGATTGAAAGTAACTGGCATTCTGTGTTGGTTTTTGGCCTAGCTGCTTACTTGCAGAGATTTCTCCAGATTTTCTGAATCTTTTGATGATATCATGGACTGTAGATGATGAAATCCCTATTTTCTTTGCTATTTAATGTCGAAAAACATTGTTCTTAAACTGTTGGACTATTTGCTCAAACAGTTTCTCGCAACACGGTGAACCTTGCCCCATCCTTGCTTGTGAATGACTGAGCCTTTTGGATGATGCTTGTCTCATGATTGGTCATAAGACAAGCATCATCCAAAAGGCTCAGTCTTATGGTTGATGCTTGTCTTATGACCAATCATGACACTCACCTGTTTCCAGTTAACCTGTTCACCGGCGGGATGTTCCAACAGGTGTTTTCCAAGCAACTTTCCCAGTCTTTTATTGCCTCTATCCCAGCTTTTTTGGCATGTGTTGCAAGCATCAATCTCAAAATGAGTGAATATGTGCAATAAAACAATTAAGTTTATTAGTTTTATTATTACATATCTTGCCATTTTAATGTAATCAATTGCATATAGGTTGAACAGGATTTGCAAATCATTGTATTCTATTTTTATTTTTGTTGTACACAATGTGTCCCAACTTCATTAGAATTGGGTTTGTACCGGCATTGCTCTGTATTTAGCTCAACTCTTTCCATCTTTAACCTGTTTCTTTGTCACTGCAGAAGAAAAGCATCCCACAGCATGATGCTGCCACCACCAAATTTCACCATAGGGATAGTTATGGTTTATACTTAGGTCATATTACACAGAGGGTAGACTCTGTTTATCAATTAGATCCTTTTTCAAGCTACTTTTTGCACCAAATTGTATTTGCGGGTATCAGAGTAAAAAACGGCCGAATCCAAATGCACACCACACTTTAGAGAGTCTTTTTGTTCAATTTTGAAAGTCATGTATATTTTCCTTCTAATTCACAATTATGCACTACTTTGTTTGCCTATCACAAAAAATTATTCAAGAAAATACATAAAGTTTGTCAATGTGAGAAAGATCTAAATGTGAAAAAACCTTAAGGGATATGAATATTTTTCCAAGAAACTGTATCAGACTCTGTCATACAGGTTGCTTTTGTCAAAGACTGCCGTTGAAGTCACAAAGGTTACAAATCCAATCACTTTAGAGATGGTTAATGCATCTTTGTGTCAGGGTAAAATATGACCCCATTGCTCGTGAGTGGTTGCGTTTGTGCATGTGCACGTTGAGGATGAATAGCCGCCTCAACAGAAATGAATCAGAGTAAAATTCAAACACGGGGGAGCCGGAGCGCCCTCCAAAAGCATTACTGTACAGAAATATTTCAACAAAAAGAAAGGGAGAAACAGAGAGAGAGAGTGACAGTGTGTGAAGCGAGGCAGAGTTTATACTGGACTATTGTAATCCATCAACTATATAGAAAAAAACTGCATCACTTAATATGAGCCTTTTCTTGATTCACAGCGAGAAAGAGCAGATCTACAGGATCAGCACATTCAACCAGTGAACTAAGGTCTTTTTTTCATCTCCATCTCCTCTCCACTGCTCCATCCCCCTTGACCTTAGGGTCTAAATGCACTCACACAATTCACTCTGACTTTCCCTCAGTGAAGATCATCTGCCCCTGTCAGCAGGTCTAAGTCACAAAGCTAAGCAATTTCCGGCCATCCCAAAGGGTCTCAATATAACCAGCGTTTTATATATATATATATATATATATATATATATATATATATATGTGACTCCATCCACAACCTTCATGACCTGTATAGTCAATGACTGCTGAACAGGGCTACCTGACAGTTCTGGAGTACATACTTATTTCAGCCGCTTGCAACTCTCAATTGTTTTCAGTCATAATCAATCTAACCCCTGCATTATCTACAAGAATCCAAATCAAACAGTCTCCTCCAGCAGCAATTGAGCAGACATGTACCACCTAAATCCTATACTCCCAGCCATCTCTGGGATTTAACCTGCCTGTTGACTTCAGCCTCAGAGATTAGTAGGTAAGTGTACAGACACTTGCTATTCAGCCAGCAGCGTGCAGACAATGCCAGCGTAGAATTACAATGACCACAATAGAGGCAGTAGAGAAAATCCAGAGGATTTACTACGGTTTCGTTAAGTGGTATTCGGGCTGAATGAGAATGGCTGTTGCACCGATTTCCACTGTCAGTGTGCCTTTGCTGTGTGAAAATGTGTGCCTTTGTGAATGTGTTTGACTATATCTTTTTATATTTACTCTTTGGCTGAGATTGGATTTGAGTTTGCATTAGAAAGAGTTTTAACTTGAACTTGCTGCCCTCTTCTGGGGAAACCTCATACTACATGAACAGTTTTTCATAGGAGGCACCACATGATTTAACAATGTTTCAACTCTAAGATTTTAGAAAAAAAAGGTAATAAAATCAAGATAAAGTTAAAAAAGGCTCCTCATCTTGCACACACAAACACACATTTTAAATACACACAGACAGGAATAAGTTGAGGCATTAATATGAAATTTGATAAATTTAAACCTACTCGCCAGACTTTTCTGCAGCCTGTCGCATTTTATAATAGTTTTTACTGTTTCTTGTTAATTGTTATTTAATCAAGGTAAAATTTGCCACCTCAAAAAATGTTTTTATACTGAGATGTCTCATCTAACATCACATTTCTTTTGGGTATGTCTGTTTTCATTTTGTTGTTGCTTTTGTCCTGTTTTTTGCATGCCTCAAGTAAAATTCCTGGTTTAGTCTTCAATGAGAACACGGATTTCAGGAAAATTTGGCAATAAAATACATAGATCTAGTTTGTAAAGAAGATAAGGGTAGGCTGGAATGGATATATTTTATTATTAAAGATCTTTATTGATTTTGAGCCAAGTTATTGTGAAAACCATATGGTTTGGTGGGTACGTTCATTACAATTCTTTTCTAGTCTCAGAAATACTGCATCACCAACTACTTCTACTGCAGTCAACAGGCAGACAGACCTATACTGAGCCCAATGCTGTCAGTAAGCCTTACCATGCATGTATCTGCAGTATATCCAAAACAATTATCGTTATTTCCCTAAAGGGAAGAAGTAAGAAGGAAATACCATTGCTCTGCATTAGAAAGACAGATGTTCAAGTCAACTAAAACAGCACAAGACCAGCCTTCATACAGTGCCACTGTACTGGCAAATCACGCAGCTATTTAGGGTGATATTAGCAGAATATGAGATTTACTCATAATACAAGGGTGAATATAGCTTTGGAGTCATCTGAGTCAAACTCTAGCTTAAACATGTCAGGCTTAACCACTTGTGATTTAAATTTAACTGCAATGCTTCACAAACGAAATTTGTCAAAATTTGTTTGCCCACCATAATGTTTACTACCGCCAGTTGATAAACTGTGCCTTTTTTGATGTCGTCCATCCAAAGCACAATTCGCAAATGATTCATAATTAAAACAGAACTGCCTATTGCATTCATCATTAAGGTAAGGTACAGGTTTTACACCTTAGAGGAGCAAAGATTGACATGAACTTAGCAAACAACAACTCAATTTAATTCCACAATCAGGGCGGCCAAAATCTTAGCCAAAGGAGAAGGATAACAACAAAGCCATTCTACAACTGACACAAACGATTTGACTTGCAAATGAAGATTAAACTTCATAAAATATTTGTTTCTTTATTTACCTGAAACACAACGTCAACGGTAACATTGATCATGCCACATGTTTTTCCACCTGTACTCGATATGTTATTGCTTGTGTAACAGTCCTGCAGACATTTGTTGTTTGACATCTAAAAAGTTTATATAAAACTAAAGCAGAACACATTTTTCAGCATCTTTCAGCCTTTTATGGGCCTTTTAAAATGGTAATACAGATTTCAGTTTTAACATAAACAAAATAGAACAGCAACAACTAGCCGGCATCATTTCTTTGCAACAATCTGAGAAAAATCAAATACACACGCTCATAGACCCAACCTTCTTAAACACAGTCATTCATGTGACATTTTGGCATGTTGTCTGCATGCCTGATATTTGTAATGGAGAATATGTCTGACACATGGATGACTTACAGGGGTGCTGCCATCTGACAGGGTCATCATGCTGACTGACATGCTCATCTTGTCAGAGGAGTAGAGCGAAGGTGGGGAGGGGCTCCTTTTCTCCACTTCCTGTCTCTGCAGAAAGTCTCGCCAAGCCCGCTGGATACTATGCAGGAGGATGAAGGGAAAAAGTGACAAAGCACAACAACGGATGATGATCTAGGCTTCTCTGAAAAAGAATTTCCCTTTAGCTAAAGGAGAAATTTTCTCATGACTGGATTATACAAACTAACACTTCTAATTCCAGACTTTCTCATGTGGATGTGGCATTAAAGTCACCTGGAGCAGTGACTTTCAAACCTTGTAAGGGGGCAGCAATGAAGACTGAGACCCTTCACCGATACACACAGAACCAACTAAATATGAAATCTCCTGCTAAATCATGGATGGATGGATGGATGGATGGATGGGCTGATGGACAAACAGACAGATCTTTAAATGGATGGATACATTGATGAACTGCTGAATAAATGGATGAATGGACAAAATAATGGACAGTTGGATTGATGAAAGGGGCTTAAACAAAGTTGTTGAACAGATTAATAGATGAATGAATGGATAGGTGATTTATTAGCGTACTAATGGATTAATGGACCGAAAAATGGAGGGATAGATAGAATGATGGATGGATGAATTGACAGATGTACTGATCGACTGGTACAAGGATGGATACATAAATGGACAAATAAACGTATAAATAAATCAATATATATATAGATGGGAGGAATGGATGAACAGACTGATCAATGGACAGTTGGGCCAAAAGGCAAATTGATGAATGGATAAGAAGATGGATGAATAGATGGATGTGTGGTCTGAGTGGAGCAACTTTCTAGATTTAGATATGTATCATGAAATAATGGGAGGAAGGTCTTGAAAAAATATTTTCATAGATTTTCATAGTCATCCAGAACTGAAAATTACATAAAGAAATTCTAGTATTTTCCCAATATTTTTAGGATGCAAGATATTAGTCTTATCAGGCTTTCCTTCTCGTCTTTATACTCACTCATTTACCTCCTCAGTTTCAGCTTAATCCAGTTTGGGGTGGCAGGGGAGGATGGACCCCGCCATCAACAAAAGATGGAGGGGTCCAGTCTGACCAGGTCACCCCAAAACTCACAGACACACACATTCTCTAAAAGGAAATTACCTGTAACGTAGCTTGTCTATCTGTTCATTTTCTATGCCTAATCTTGCACCCATTTCCCACAGTCAATGGACAATCCAACAAGAGGCAGCACAGAGATACGAAGGACAAAAAATCAATAGCACAAATACACATACTCTCATACCTAATGGCCATTTAACGTAGTCTATTAACCTAAAATGCATGTTTTTAGACACTGGCAGGAAGTCTGAGATACTGCTGAAAACACACAAAAAAAGGTGGAAAACTCGAGCCCAAATTGAAAAAAAGCCCAAGCAGAAATTGTAACTGCTCTTAATTACAGTTATTATTGTGAAATGTATTTTTTATGACCATGTAAAAAGGTTCTTGATCCTTGAGTTGGGGCCTAATGACCCAGTGCAATAACGTAAACCTTTGGCAAACCTTTTAAACTGTATACTCACATCAACACCTTGGTCTCCATAGGTGGCAGGTTGATATTGATGTTGTTTTCTAGGTCCATTGTCAGATGATTACTAGGCCAGAGAAAAGAGGACACTCAGAGGACACAGGCATACAAGTTCAATTTGGGTTATAAGTAATTAAACAGCGATGACTGGGTCCCAAGAGCAGAAAACATGGGTGTGTGTTTGTGTCTGTATTTTGAACAGAAGCAGACAGCTCATTCAGCATATTACATTATGAATTTGTGTGTGTGTGTGTGTATATAAAAAGACATAAAATGCGTGTTTATGTGTGTGTGGGTGCGTGCTTGTGTATGTGTATGGAAAGAAAACCCACCTCTGCAACTGGAGAGCTTCATTATTAACATGCTTGCAACCACTCTGGAGGCTTTTCAGCTGATCCTGCATGAATGAGACAAAAAGGAAAAACAATGAGTCAAGAAGACAGAAACCAGCTGACATCTTGGACATCAGAACTACTCCCCTGAATGAATGAGGCAAAACGTGCTGTAGATAAGCAATCATTTTCTTTCTGATTCCTAAACGTCGAAAGTCAACCAGCACCCTCAGATCGGTGTCATGTTTTCATGTGAAGTTCTTGAAAAACACTGAAAAAAACTGCTGCTTCAATATTTTTCTAAGCAATCAGCCGGGAGGCAACGCATGGAAGTTGCATTGAGATATCCTTTATATACGGCACCGTTGCACAGATGTGGCAGACAGTTTGAAGACAAAGCCATAAAATTTTATTGTTTACTAAAATAACTTTTAGCTCTCCACTCCTTTCCTTATTAGCTGCTAACCTCCCCTTTGCTTGGTTCTTGTGTTTTAATAGTGCTGTATAATGAGGAAAGGCCTGCCTCCATGTAACTGAGCAAACTAATTCAATTATGGAAGACCAGCAAAGTTTAAGTGGAGCAATTCTTCTGGATGAGTCAAGAAGGTCACATCAGGGCACCAATCATCCACCAGCTTCAACACAGTGCACTAATGTATGTTTCCAGTCAAATTCTTCATTACTATTTGACTTTCCGAATAATGACTGCATAATGACCTAATCATTAAGAAATATATGGCATCTATTAAATGGCAGATTGAGTAATAAAGAAGGCCAGTAAAAGAAATATATCACATCTATTAGATGAAGTGCTGCACTAAGATGAATGTTTACTCCAGTGTTTACTTTATGATTTCATCTCTAATGTTATTTGTTACATAATAATATACAGTGCCTTACCAACCTTCAGAGCATTATACTTGAATTCTAGGTGACAGACTAACATAAAATAGTGCACACTTGGATAAAGAATGAAACATCGTTTTGTTCTAATGAAAACCTTAAGATTAGCGTGTACATGTATTTAAATTCAGCCCAATTTACTTTGATGCTACTTAATAAAGACAACCGCAAAGTCAACTTGTTAAAGAACATTAGTGAACAAACAGCATCATGAAGACCAACGAAGATACCAGACTGATTAGAGATAAAGAGAATAAGGCAGCAGTCCGGAAATAAGCAACATATAAAGACGGAGTGAAACAGCAGCAATAAATGAGGAGGTGTGTGTTTGTGTGTGTGTGTGTGCGTATGTGTGTGAGTTGTTTTAGGTAATCGACTTCCTAGGAGACTGAACGAGCAGATCATTTCAATTTCCTCTTAGAGTTACAGATGGTCCCGTCACAGTGCTAACCAGACAAACGATTATCCCACCTCAGAATTAAGCACACATGCCCACGCAGACACACAGCCTTAAAGGTACTCCCAAACACCCACGCATACTTATCATTATACATCTTAAACTCAACTTATACATCCTAAACTCAACAGAGAGTTGCAGCCATTGCACTTTTGGATTGATATTAAATATTTCTAAATAGACTGCAGGAAGAAATTGGGATCAAAAGCAAACTGAAAGTTAAACCCAAAAGATCACTGGGGTCTAGGGGAGTAATAGTACCCAAAAATTAAGGTTCTTTACATGTTGAGTTCGCTTCAGTAATGACAAAAAAAGAAAAATGTACAAGGATCTTTGTTTTTTGCTTTACTCAGCAGTGAATGAAGGATTTTTAAAACGTATTTTATTATGTTTTACAACTTCAAAAAGTGGGCACAATAAACTGACTGAAGATTTGGTTTGATTTGTGTCAATTAATAAAAGGATATGCAGGGAAAGCCAATGTAGCAACTACTTGAAAATTGTCAATGTTATGGTTTGTGAAATATATTTCTATGTATATATATATATATATATATATATATATATATATATATATACATAGTAAATATATATAAATATATATTACTCAAAAAAAAGAAGGGAACACTCAAAAATTA
>JAHUTJ010075472.1:0-17106 GCA_036250325.1 Characodon lateralis | reverse complement strand
TGAATAAATAACTGAATCTGACTGCACTGTTCAATGATTAGGATTAATTGGAATGTATGTACCTGACTTTTGTGAAGTGCCTTGAGACGACATGTGTTGTGAATTGGCACTATATAAATAAACTGAATTGAATTAATTATAAGAATTATTGTGTGACCCTTTAAAATTAAATCCAGTGACGTCATTTGAGATATCTTCATTTGCATTTTGATCCATCAAAAGATGGAAGATATCCTGAATTGTTCTCCTTACTGGTCAGAATGTAAATGCAGTAATCTTAAATTGCCTTCCAGATTGTCAAAATATAGTTGTGACTAATCAAAACTAATTTCTAGAGATCCACAATGTGATTGCAGATAGTCAGACAAAGCTGATCCTATGTTAAAATAGTCTGCCATAACCCATTTATAGGAAGGGCGCCCAATATTTTGCACTTTGTTGTTGTTGTACAACAACAGAGTGTCTTTAGTCTTCTTCAGATCTGCTGTAAGATAGACCACTACAGGAGATCCATCCTGCCCACAGTTATCAGCATCTACAACAGCTCTTTGAAGAAACCTTCGTAAAATGAGCTACAACAGCATTTAATTTCCCTTTGGGATTATTCAAGTATTTTTGAATTGAATTTGAATTGCTGCTCTCAAACATCAAGCTGCACAAAACAACAGTTAATTACATTTATTGGCCATCTCAACAACATCCTTCTGATGGTCTACATCTAATCGGCCTCCAGAGTTCAAAGTTCACCAGTCATAGTCCACTTCACCCTCATCCACACTTCACAAACTTTTCTATTTTCACTATTCTTTGGAGGCATGAATGGTTCTGTCTTGCTTCTGTCAGACTCTTGGCACCGTATTCAGAAACGTATAAATCTTCAATCCCTCGGTTTTCGACATCAATCTTCAACTAGCACTTCCGCTAGTTAAACTCTCCAATGCTTCAGTGGAAGTCATGCTTGACAGGTCTTGTTGCATGCACTCTTTCAACTTACTTGTCCAACTGGAATAGTTTCAAGTCCTTTTGTATGATTTTCAATTTCACTTTTCCTCTCTTGACATCATGTCAATCTGTCACGTCATTAGTTACACTCATACAATCATTGAAGCATGCACTATGACCATCCACACATGCCTGTTTTGGTATATTTTGGTGATCAGAGGTCATTTCTTCATCATCCAGGAACAATCCTTCCATATACCAATGTCTTTCAGAAGTCTCTATCCTCACCAACGATGCTCTCACTTTCCCTCTCCACAAAAGTAAAACGGACCTGTTAGAAATCTTTTTCTATTGATCTGTTTTGCCTTGGATCTCATGCTACAATCAGTGATGCTGGTAATCTTTACCTAATTGCTCTAAGCACCACTGGATGAAATGGCATGGGTCAGTTTATACAATACAGTAATGGTAAAAATACAGCGCAACCACTTTCAGTTCTAGAGTTTTACATATAAGGACACAAAACATGATCTGATCTAGTTCTGTTTAACTTAACGTACACCAACACACCACAGCACAACAGATTTAACAGATTTTACTTAGAAAAAATACAGCTATAATGGATAATCTTTGTGTCAAAACTAAGTCCACCTTTGCTTCTTTCATAAAATTTAGGTTGGAAAGTAGGAGCCAATGGTCGATAATGAAATGCTCTTCAGTTTTTTATCACCAGCAAATGTGACTACCTCTGGGATCAGTTTTGACAGTTTGTGGGTGTGGGGCCTTCAATTGTGGGTTAACAGAATGCCAGGAATGAAAGACATTAACAATGAGTTGTTCAGCACAAACACCTAAAACTGTCAAGCATGCTTTGGAAGGGTGATGATTTGGGCTTGCTTTGCAGCAACAGTCTGCCATGAACTTTTCTTTGTACAAAAGTCTTTAAGAATCAGTTGTGAGGCCAAATGTCCAGGAGCTAAAGCTTGGCTGAAGTTGGGCCATGTGAGCAATGGAGCCCTATGGAAGAGTGAGCCAAACTTCCTATACATTGATGAAGATGAAAGAAAAAGTCATATAGAAAATTACATGCACAAGATATAGATATTGAAATAAACTATAATGTATTGTAACATTGCATTGTATTTTAACTATTTACTACTGCATTGCAGCATTTGAGGCTCTTAGCTACAAATACACTATTGACTGTGCAGGACCTTACAAATATTTTCACAGAATGAGCAGTCAAACTAGGAAATACTGGTCAAGAAGTTTCAGATGTATAAAATTACTTCATAGTGCTGCTACAGGAAAAGGCAGGAGAGAAACAATGTCTAATAAATCTCGATTTTTCATTCCATTTACCTCAAACTGGAGCTCTTGGATAGGAAGTCAGACTCAACATAACCATACTCTAGGTGTAAGTAAGAAAAGCAGTGGAGTTGTTCTGCTCAATGACCAGGCAAAGTACATTTTGCAATGGAAGCTAATTATAATGTTTTTCTAAAATTCATAAACTCAAACATTTCCAACATATTCACCAACAGAGGCCAAACAGTACTGTGTGTACGTAACTTTAAAGTCAAACAAATTCAGAAGAGTAAGTAAACAGTTTTTTACTGCATCTATCACTCCTTTTATTAATATGGCAGCAATGTTGGATTTATCTGTGAGGATTGCTGAAGCAATTAAAACTGATTAAATTCTGGAGTGTTCCAGCTCAACTTTATGATTTTGAAATTAGAAAATCTGGCTTCCACATATGGATGAAATGGACCATAAATTCCACACATAAGAATGCTAATGCTCTTTTGCTTTTAAACTACCTTTATTTTCATCAAGTTGCTTCTATCTGGAGGAATCCTATTGTTGTAACAAAGAACAATAATAATAATTAAAACAGTTGTTTTTTTTTTTTTTTTATGGAACCCTTAAAAGTTGATTTAAGTAATGGTCCAGGGCCCTTTTTGCATGGATTTCGATGTTTTTCTTGTGTATTTCTGAGTTTTCTAAGATAAGATAACTTTATTGTCCATCACCTTTTTGAGATGGAGATTTGTCTTTGACATTTGGCAAAATGAGAACTTACACATCATATGCAGATAATAAAACACACTATTAAAACAATATAACTAAAACCAACAGCTTCATAAGCTCAAAATGCTGTATGCATTAAAAAGATTATATTGTAAAACAAAAATAAAAAGAAACAGGTACTTTGACTCTTTGGGTACTCTGGCATCCTCCCACAGTCCAAAGACCTGCATGGTAATTGTCAAATTTGCTTTCCGAGTGTAAAGAAAATGGATGAATGGTTCCTGGCACTACAGTAGAAATATAATAGTGCTATAATTACAAGAAGCATCTATAAAACCATAATATTCCAAAAAACAGCAACACCAAACATGCATTTGAGTGTAACCTCCTACTTCATTTGAACAGACTGTTAGAAACCACTGAGGTATATAGTGAACAGGCTGGAATGAATGGAGGGATTTCTGTGCACATATGAAGTCAGACCATTGCTGGTGTATCCAGAAGCTGTTCTTTAGTGTTTCTTGTCCAGAGAGTCAAAGCCTGTTGAGAAGGGACTTCAGTCCCGAGGCACAGCCCCAGGCAATATAGGTCAGCATGTGTCTGGTCTACTGCAAGGCCAAGTGAGGAAGGCAAATAATGCATCCATTGTTGAGACTAAGACAAAAAGACACCGTCATTTTAGGCTGATAGCTCAGGAGACGCCAGGCCCGGTCAGACCCAGGCCACGGAGGAAGGGGTTCTGGCCTGTCCCGTTTAGCACCACAGTGAACCAATATGATGTCAGAAATTTGTGATAAGACCGGAGCCACAGGACACAATGAAGAAGACATAACTGCAGGGAATGGGGGACAGTGACCGTCAGGAAATCAATAAATGTTAAAAGAGGAGTGAAGACACTTGCCTCTGGGTGTGTAGAGATGAGCTGTTGTCTGAATCAATGAAGCTGTGTTCAGGTCACTGACCAGCCACCCAACCTGTGGCACTCAACAGCGTATGAAAGTGTAATGAGATGTCTATGGCACAGATCAACATCATCTCTACTGTTTTATGCCAGCCAGAGCTACTAGATGGCAACACTCAGGCATGATGGCGGCGACTGATGCCATGATGAGTATTGCAGAGAATTGCCTTCCTTTACGAAAAATTGATAGAAGAGAGTCTGGAGGTGGCCTGTGTTTAAGGGGAGATGATTCCTTTTTGATAGATGCAATCTACCTGCCATCCAATCTAACATTCTTTCTGCCTCTGAGATCAGACTGAAACTGCATGGTTCCTCACACATCCTAAAATATGCTTTTAATTGTGGTGGGATGTGGAAAAGCCAGCTTTTCTTTCAGAAAAGAAAAAAGAATGAAGTTGATCCTTCACTCCCTAGAATATTCTTGATCATTTTGTTTTTATTTGTGTGTAACAGAGGATTCTGTTGAGCATTTGTTGCACAGATTGTGGCAAATTGTTTAAATATTGTGACATGTTCTGTATTGGTTAACAATGGACAACATGAGAGAGTCATACATTGACAATATTACTAGTAAATGATTATTCAGTTGCGACAAATACACTTTTTGCAACACCATATGCATCAAATGTTGAAATCTACTGCAGGGAGACTCCATTAAATGGACTGAGTTTATTTTTGACATGCACAATGTGTATTCTTGGCATTTGAACTATATTAACCAGCAAATATTGCATGTCAAACTTCCATTTGAGATGTGAATATTACATACACTAATATCAAGATGATGACACACAGAAGACACAGATAGAGGCCTCAATAATCATCTGGATCAGAGACTACCTGACAAACAGGCTCAACGTTTGTGAGACTAAACTGTTGTGTCTTACCAGATAGCCAGCTGCAAAGGGCACCACATTTCATTTTCACTCTGTAGACTTCAGACTTTCAGGCTCAGATGACCCTGCAGTTGTCAGGTGTTTTAGAGATGGACAAAAAGCTGAGTACAAGGAACTGGTGGACCACTTTGTGGCATGGTGTGGGAACTATTGTCTCATCTTGATTGAGAATCAAAGTCTTGTAATTATGAATATGAATATATTATGTAATATTTAATGTTAATACTTTAATATTATTTTAGATTATTAATATGAATATATAATATTATTTAATATTTTTGTCTGTTAAGGGTTGTCCTGTGAATACCAGCCTAATGAAGCAGTGGCAATAGGACAAAATTCAAAGGGATGAGCCAAGCTCAGACATTATTGAACAGCAAAACTCTGTACACAAATGGAATGAATTCACACAATTTCTTAAAATACAAGAATTTATTAACAAAAATAAGTCAACTCAAAGTCAAACATATTTCAATCAACAAACTCTTGGCTATGCTAAAACAATCCAACTAAACTACCAAGCAGAATTAAAGAATAAGAAAGACTAATGGGCTATGTGCAATATAAACAAGTTGATGAGAGATGATTGAAAACCATGACCGAAAGAGTGATGCAACATTGCCATGCAAAGTTATTTATGTTTGAGAACCAAGGATTATCTTGAAGAATCTGGAAGTGAAGTTAAGTTAGTCTTGGAACTAACTTTGGCAATAATTGGTATACCTTTAGACAACCATTCATAATGCAAGATCAGATAAAATATTATTTTAATAAAATAATATTTTAAAGAATTATTTGCTGAATAAAACCAACATTCTGGATGACCAATTCTCAACGGTGTTTAATTAGCTGACTTTATTTATTAAAATAACATTTAAAGAAATATTATTTTGAATAAGAACCAAATATTTGGGAAATGGGCTTACTTGTGTTACTTAGTTATCAAGTTTAGTAAAATAATATTTAGGAAATATTATTTTTGAAAATTAACAACCTTTTTGCGTAAATGATCTTTAGCAGGCAAGCACGTGTTCTTAGCTGTTAGCTGTTGAAGCTAACAAAAGAAGCTTATAGCTTATCATCAGAATCAAACACATACCTTTAAAATACCACTAATAAAGGGTTAAAATGCATAAGCGTGGACGCCGTGTTATGGCCGATATTTTGTGTTTAAAATCACCCTTTAAATAAAGTTTGTCTTAACTTTAAAAAAAAAAACACCAACACAGAACACAAACTGAGCACGTGCTGAGCAGATAATCTGGTCGCACTAAGATGGCGGAGTTTCAACACAAACAAAACCAAATGTCATAAAACGAAAAATGTTTAGATTATTTCATTCTAAACTACTTCTCTCTGCCCAAAACACAACCTCTTACGTGAACCGTGCTGAGGAAAGTTGTCCGGAGCGACAAAGTTTAGGAAAGCATCCACAGTGAACAAAGGGTTAACTGCAGCTAACCTCCGTAGCTGTGGCTCGTTCGTTTGGTCGGCCGGCCAAACTGCAGGTTACTGCTGTAGCCACGGTGATGCGGTCCCGTTGTCCTTCCTTCAGACCGGGAAAACTGCTCCACTCGGCATTGTAGAGACAGGGTCTCTGCTGGGAACTCTCTGGAACACAGTTTGCTTCTGTAGACCTCAGAGAGAAAGTCAAGCAACGCTTGTACCTTATTTACCCCGTTCATGAATGAATGCCGGATACACAAACAACAGTTAATTCCTACTTAACTTAGTGCATATGATCGCTGGATCGTATGACACTCTTGGATCCAGTTTGAAGAGTTATGTCTGTTTGCCAGCAAAGAGACATTTGCGCGCTGTGTCCCTCCGTCCAGTTCCTCTGGGGACTTGCGTGGAAGAGGTCAGACTGTTGCAAAAGCGGGCTTTTATTCGGACAGTGACGTCACAGGAAGTTATTTTGTTTCTGGCTGTGCTGGAAGTAGGTTAAGGCGTTTTATTTTGAAAGTTCCAGAAAAGCTCGTACTGGCCATTCGTGTTGTCCCCATGGCTGGGTCCCAACAGAATAAAGGAGGTGATTATAGATTTCGAGATAAACAGGAATATTTTAAACACTATTTTCTTCATGGAAGAAGAACTGGAAGTGGTGGAGGAGTATACATTTATCATTTTAAACCTGAAAAACAGACTAGACTGGAAACATATCAGTGAGGCAGTCAGCAAAAAGGGAGAGAACATATTTTTATTTGATTTCTCAACATTTGTGGCCCAGTAATTTACATAGGAAATGAGAAGAGATATACATAAGGAAGACATGCAGCAGAAGTCAGAAGTCAAACACCAGACAGCTGTGTCCTGAACTGATTACCCATATGGGGCACATGTTGTGCTGCTACACCTGACTGTACGTCTTGAGTAAGCATAAGTCAACAGTGTTTGCAGCAAGATGCTGCATATCTTCTTATAGTCTGGAGGGTGAAATCTCTTCTGCCATCATCATATCAGCATAACAGCCAATGACTTTAAAAAGTCGGGGCTCTAAGTCAAATGTCCCAAGTCGGGGCTCCACGAAGGGCTTGACCTGAGAAACATGGAACGTGGGGTGAATCCTCATGGAATTGGGTAATCTCAGCCGTACAGCGACAGAGTTGATGATCTTGGAAATTGGAAAAGGTCCAACAAATCGGGGTGCCAATTTCTGGGACCCTTAATGGAAGGTCCTTGGCGGAGAGCCAAACTTTCTGCCCCACCTGGTACTTAGGGGCAGGGGTCTGTCTCCGGTTGGCCGTTCTTGACTGAACCAGTGACATTCTGATCATCGACCTCCTGGCCTTTCTCCATATTCTTTGGCACCTTAGGGCATCGTTCCTGCTCCTGACCTCAGCATCCAGAGTACTCTGCATGAACTCAATCACCCTCTGGCTGTTCCTCTTGATCTGCTTGATCTCCTCATCCTTTTCTGCAAGTTTTCTGTCGATTTCACTCTTGACTTGGGTGAGTTCAAGTTGTACACGGAGAATCTTGGACTCCTCGTGCTCCAGTGTAGCCTCGGCCTCCTCCAAGGCTGTTNCTTTGGCACCTTAGGGCATCGTTCCTGCTCCTGACCTCATTCTCTGCAGTTTTCTTACCCTTCTCCAGTTCATGAATTGTCTTTCCTGTTTCACTAATATGCTCAGTCAAATCACTTATTTCCTGTTTCAGGTTCTTGTTCTCCCTCTTCAGGGTCTCCAGGTGGCCCAGAGCTTCTTCATAGGAGTTTTTCATTTTGAACATCTCTGTGTTCGAAGCACGCGCCTCCTTCTGAGCTCCTTCCTGCTCGGCCTGACTCTCTTCATACTTCTGCTTCCACTCTGCAAGAACCTTGTCAAAGTTTCTCTGCTTCTTGTCCAGGTTTGCAGCCAGAGTATTAGGTCTCTTCACGTCAATCATCAAGACCTCCACTTCACCCTGTAGCCTCTGTTTGGTCTTCTCCAGAGAGGCACATTTCACATTCACGGCCTCGATGGACTCTTCCGTATCCTGAAGACGCTGGGCAAGCTTTTTCTTGGCCTCCTCGAGCTCCTCAGTGCGCTGAATGGCATCAGTTTCATACACGGTTCTCCACTGAGCCACCTCGATGTTAGCCTTGGACATAGCATGCTGCAGCTCAGCTTTGGCCTCCTGCTCCTCCTCATACTGCTCTCTGAGCAGATCACAGTCATGACGAGCCGAATGAACAGCATGAGCCAGAGTGTTCTTGGCCTTAATCTTATTAAATACTTCCTTTAGATCATGGTATTCTTGAGGTACCTTGGATAAATCCGGATAGGTCTCCTCAACCTCATTCTCCACACTGACCTCTGTAGCAGCAGACAAAAAGCAGTCAGCGGAACATGACTCAGACCAACCCAGAACTTTTTTTCTCTTCCAGTCTATGTGAGGGTTGTGTTTCTGCAACCAGGAGGCCCCTAGGACAACAGGACGTTCAGGTGAATTTATGATCATGAAGGTTACATTCTCTTGATGATTACCTCCAACTGTTAAGGTAATCTCCTCCGTCCTGAGGTGTGAATTGTTCATGCTGTGACCATCCAATGCTAGCACTTTACGTGTGTCAGCTGACGGAATGAGCTTTATGTTGTTCTTATTGGCGAATGCTTCATCCATGAATTCAGTGTCTGCTCCTGAATCAATAAACACGGCCCCCTGGAGAGACATGGAAGAGGTTCAAAAATGAGCAGGAAACAAGAAGGAGGAGGCAGTTAGCTGACTTCGGCTCAGTAGAAAACTCACTTCCTCTGCTGAGCCTGTCCTTTTTAATGGACACCTGAGTGCTAAATGTCCGTTCTCTCCATAATAAAAACAGAGCTTGAATCTTCTCTGACGATCCTTCTCTTCAGGGGTAATACTGGTTCTGCCCAACTGCATGGGCTCACAATCCTCATTTTCCTCAGTGAGAGGTGACCGACTCCTTCTCTCATGCCAGAGTGCAGGACCCTGAGTTAATCAGGAGCGACCCTCCTCATGTCGCTTCCCCCTCCCTCTCTCTGCCAGCCGAATGTCAATGCAAGCAGCCAGGTCCTCGAGTTGTTTCAAGGAAGAGGGGTAGTCACGGGTTGCTAACTCATCCTTGATGTCTGCGTTTAGTCCTTGCATAAATGCATCCATCTGTGCTGCCTCATTCCAACGGCTATCTGCGGCCAACAAATGAAAGTCAATTATATAAGACGAGACAGACTGATCACCCTGTTTGAGGGACAGTAAGCCTCTTGCGGCTTCAAGACTTGGAAGAACAGGGTTAAAAACTCAAATGAGTTCCTTGGAAAACGTTTCATAGAAGGTGCAAGATGCAGACCTGTTCTGCCATTCAGCAGTCCCCCACTGCTTCGCCCTTCCTGCCAGCAGAGATATAACAAAGCCACCTTAGAACATTCAGTAGGAAAGGATGACGGCTGAAGCTGAAAATGAATTTCACACTGAGTTAGGAAAGCTGGTCTGGGTCTCCCCTGAACATCTCAGGCGGAGATAGGCGTGGCTCCCTTTGTGACAGTGGCGGCTCGGAGACAAGATTGCCAGAACGTAATGTGGAAAATATTTCCTCCATGCTGGATCTCAACCGGAAAAGGGTCTCATCAATGTGGGTGCGCCTCTGCTGTGCTGGCGATGGGTCAATTTTTTGGCCAGAATTTTCTGCTATGAATCAGAAAAAAGGCGGACCCAAGATTCAGCCAGACACAGTACTGAAAGTTTAAAAGGTTTATTCAGCCACAGGAAAACGTCACACAGGTAACACTCCTCACAGCTTACAGGAATCACTGCTTTTGTCTTGAGTGGAACTTGAAACTCAGAGGGAAAACCTCAGTGGGCGGCAAGCGGTGATCTCCACAGCACAGGTAAGAAGTGACTCCAGGCTGTATAATCCGAGGGCTATGCTTGCTCAATAATCCAAGGACAGAAACAGGGTCAACGATTGGAACAAGAGGCCTGACGCCTCTTGCAAGGGGCAGGCAGAGGCATAAACCAGATGCAGGAAACAAGGTTGACAACCAAAATCCAAATAGTCCGACAGGGAGCAGGCAGAGGCATAAATCCAAAAAGCAAGGCAAGGTCAAGAACAATGATCAGACAGGAAGGAACGCTGGATATCTACTCACACGATGGCTTTCAAAAATCTGGCACCGTCTGCTTGTCAGAGTCAATATATATCAGGGAAGACACAGGTGCTTGGTATTCCGCTCTTTGTCATTCTTTCACAGACAGCGACAGTCCGAGTCAGGAGCCTCAGCACTGATCTCTGTAATCATTCC
The DNA here is from genome assembly GCA_036250325.1 of Characodon lateralis. Classification (NCBI taxonomy): domain Eukaryota; kingdom Metazoa; phylum Chordata; class Actinopteri; order Cyprinodontiformes; family Goodeidae; genus Characodon; species Characodon lateralis. Next base: position 6,529 of record JAHUTJ010075472.1, on the reverse strand, counting down.
TCTGCTTAATTTAGAATAAATGAGCTGAATGTTAGAAGCTGTTTGAGAGTCATTCCTTAAAGAGAAAGTGCTATTTAGAATGTGATCGCTCCTGGGGACCAAGGACCAGAGGAACTCTGAGATGTCTGTCCGCCAGCAGGGTGCCGTAGCTCGGACAGAAAGCTGGGGACGAATTGATTTAAACGGAAAAAGAAAACCCATCAGAGGAAACAATACATTAGACAGCCTTGGGAGATGGTAAAATGAGAGAAACCAGATTAATGAGCTGCCTTTGGAGCTGAGCTTGAACGAGATGGTAGAATGCATGGGAGTAAAGGATCAACCTGAATGAGAAGAAGGGTGGGAAACACCGCACGCTTGAATGAGAAACAGATAGAGAAGAGAGAGTGGAGTGATACATCTCATCTAGACACAAGCTAGGCCGGGCACTAGCGAGGGCAATCGCCGGTGGGAAGGGCCAAGTTGCAGGCAGCGTCGATGGAGTGGGGAAGAGGGCGTGGCAGGCATGGCAGAGATGGCAGCAAACTCCCAGAGCAAGTGAATAAGGGATGACTTGGTGCGCTGTAGAGAATCCATGAATGAGATGAATGAAGCAGGAAAGATCATCAGAAGTCAAAACCTGAGGAGTGGGAGGATTGGTTTGAGGGACAAAGATAGGAGGAGAAACTGCTGGAGAAGCCAGGCTGGGTGACGCGGTGGCAGAAGCCTATAAGGAGGCAGGGCGACCTCGCCGACGCTTAGCAGGAAAAGTGTAGGAGTTCTTAATGCACTTTCCACTTTCACAGAGCTGAGACAAGAAAGAAAGGAGCCATCAAGGTGAGGCGAACGCTCCTACGAGCGGAAGGGGATGAAGGAGGGTGAGGATCTGTTACAAAGAGTGCAAGGAGGCATCGGAGTTGAACTCGAGCCCGGCTGCAGAGCAGGAGGGATCCATGACTGGCAGTCCTTAAAAGCGAAGCGTCAAAGTGTCATTGGCTGAAGAGGCATGTGGATTTGATGCTGATTGGATGGAAGGGAGATGCATGGAGGAGTCATTGGATGGAGCAGTCAGTGAGGGTGAGTCTTTCAGTCTGAATTTTTGTCAAAACTCTATAACTGTAGAGCTATACTCTAATTTCTGTCGGAAATTATGGAGGGGCAATCTGGCCATAATTAACAATACATACAGTCTGTCTGTTTTATTTTTTCTTTGTATTGTTTTATTCTATTTATTTGTTCAATGCTATTTATTCCTGTTTGTGCTTTTAACATTTCCGTATGCATTTCTGCCTCATTATGCAAATGATAAGGGGTTGTGTCCTCAGGTGTCAGCTTCTGCCTATTGGCTGGTTAGCTTTACCCTGCATAGCTTGAATGTGCATGGCTTTTCCCCACCAAAATGCATTGTTAATCACTACTGATGCAGCACCAATCCATCCATCGATCTCCTGTTCCATTTTTCCCTCATTTGGGAACAAGACCCCAAGATACTTGAACTCCTCCACTTTAGACAGGACCTCTCCCCCGAACCGGAGAATGCACTCTACCCTTTTCTGGCTCAAAATCATGGCCTCAGAGGCACTGATTCTCATCCTGGCCGCTACACACTCGGCAGCGAACTGCTCCAACGAGAGCTGTAGGTCACGAGCTGATGAAGCCAACAGGACCACATCATCCGCAAAAAGCAGATATGCAATCCTAAGGCCACCAAAACGGATCCCCTCAACACCTTAGCTGCGCCTAGAAATTCTGTCCATAAAAGTTATGAACAGAATTGCTGACAAAGGGCAACTTTGGCAGAGTCCGAACCCTAACCGGAAATGAGTCAGACTTACTGCGGGCAATGCGGACCAAGCTCTGACACCGGTCATACAGGGACCTAACAGCACATATCAAAGGGCCTGGTACCCCATAGTGGAGTACCCGCCACAGGATTCCCGAGGGACACGGTTGAACGCCTTCTCCAAGTCCACAAAGCACATGTAGAGTGGTTGGGCGAACTCCTATGAACCCTCCAGGACCCTGCTGAGGGTGTAGAGCTGATCCAGTGTTCCACAGCCAGGATGAAACCCACATTGCTCATCCTAAATCCGAGGTTCGGCTATCCAACGGACCCTCCTCTCCAGAACCCCCAAATAGACCTTACCAGGGAGGCTTAAGAGTGTGACGCCCCTATATTTGGAACCCATTCCACGGTCCCCCTTTTTGAATAGGGGGACCACCACCCCAGTCTGCCAATCCTGTGGAACTACCCCCTAAGTCCACGCAAAGCTGCAGAGTCGTATTAACCAACACAACCCTACAACATCCAGAGCCTTAAGGAACTCCAGGCGAATATCATCCACCCCTGGGGCCTTACCACCGAGGAGCTTTTTAATCACCTTCAAACAACCTTGTAACCACAGCTCCACGTAGGCCGCCTCAGCAATGGAGGCGTGGAACATGGCCCACTCGGACTCAATGTCCCCCACCTACCCCGGAATGCCCCAGGTGTTCCCAGCAGACCCTCAAGATTCATTTGGGTCTGCCAGGTCTGACCGGCATCCTTCCCAATCATCGGAGCCAGCTCACCACCAGGTAGTGGTCAGTGGAGAGCTCTGCTCCCCTCTTCACCGGAGTGACAAAGACATGCAGCCGCAGAGCAGATGACACAACAGCAAAGTCGATCATCGAACTGCGGCCTAGGGTCTCCTGGTCCCAAGAGCACATATGGAAACCCTCATGCTTGAACATGGTGTTAGTTATGGACAATCCATGATGACCAAAGAAGTCCAATAACAAAACACCACTCGGCTTCAGAACAGTAGGGCAGTAGGGTGGGGCGATGGAGCATGTCTTGTGCCTGCACTGGGGCGGCTGGTGAGTTGTGCTTGGCCTGGAGCGGTTTGCCTTCTGCACTGTGGATGCTGGGTGGTTCCCCTGGGACTCTCCCCTGCTTTTCTGTGGGGGGGTTGCAGTAGTCCCATCGATGGTTCTCCTGGGGTTCCTGTCCTCTGGGGGGCCTTTTGATGGCTATGGCTCGGATCTCCTCTGTATCTGTCCCAGGTCTAGTGGGGCAGGTCCGTGGCTGCTCACACTCGCTATTGCGTATTAATATTATGGAAAAACCTTGTATACACAAGCCCGCTCACACTGAAAGTTGTTTAGATTAAGGTGTTAACAAATACGCAAATGTTCTATATTGAGCCGCATTTACCACTAATTACATCTTACATTCATAAGTACCATGCACTTTTTGGTAAACAAGCTGTTAATATGAATGTTTCTGCAGGTGTAGAAGCAAGCAGGGTAGCAGGGTGTGATCTTTTAATCTCTTCATCCTTCTTTCTCTCCTCCATTCTTTTCTCATTCTCTCCCTTTTTCCTTTTTTGCCACACCTTTCTCTTTCATGCTTCTTATTTTTTCCTTTTTGTTTCTGTCTCCCTGTCCGTAACAATTCAAATAATCCCAAAGCAGTTTCTAACAAAGTTTATTTCATAAAAATCAAGCAGAGCATTTAAGTGTTAAAGTACATCTGTTGGGCTGCTTCTTGGCACTCAGACACCAATTCTAAATACTACTCTTCTGGACAGAACACAGTAAAAGAAAAAGCTTCCCTGACAAGTTCTGTAGCTCCGTACAGCGAGGCCAAGCACACAGCCCCACTCCAAGCACTGAGGTAAACAGTATTTCATGTAATATAAAATCTATTTGTTCAAAAACTTTACAACATCATCAGCAATGAGGCAGACACAAAGATATTTTATAGATGATTTATTTTGTGCTTCTGAGCAGCATTCCTCAAGTTAAAAGCGTAACGAACACTTCAGTCCTATTTTACTGACATACAGCTCTGGGTGTCCACATTGTTGTTGTATGTTGTATATTCTAGTTGATGCGTAGTTGATTTAGGGCCAGTTGCAGCACTTGCAGGAATCCTGGTAAATGAGGCCAGGCTGACAGTGATGGAGGTAAGTATTTCCTTGGAAGCACTGGAAGTAGGTGTTCTTATCAGCTAGGTTCTCATACAACCCATCAGGACGGCCTCTGCAAAAATCGGCAAGGGGATCCCTGGTGGTTGTGGGCCGTGGTGTGGTGGTTGGCTTTGGAGCAAAACCTTCATTCAGAGACAACAGAAAAATAATATAGATAAGGTGGTTAAAAAAAGAAGATACTACAAGCTAGCCACAGTTGAATAAAATTTACCCATTGACATTCTGAGGTGGTTGATGAGGGGATAAGGTCCTTCTGAACAGAAGGACCCGCTAAAGTCATCCATGTCCAGAGTCCACACATGAGCACCACCCAAAGAAGATTTAGTCATCCACTGAACCTACAAAATCACCAACAGAATCAATATAAAATTGCTGTCAGGTTGATTAAAGCAGGTCTATGAATGAACAAATGAATGAAAAACAGAGCTTTGCAGAAAGATTTGAAGCTCTTACTTACCTTGGAAGAAAAGCTGTGCTTGTCATCATAGCCTACCCAAGCACTGCCATACGTTGCATATGGAACCTCCTGCTCAGAGATCCATGAAATGGTTGCACTGTTGATGAAGTCACAGACCTGAGAACACAGAACAGAAATAAAATACTGTGTCGTATACATTTTGCATTGGGATTCCTAGACAGGTTTTGACTTGGCACACTTATTTTTATATCTAATCTATTGATCCAACATTCTATTCTAGATGTGTTTTCTCCTCTTGAAATGTAGACAAATGTTTACTTTTGTAAAGTTTACTTTTTACTGTTTTTATGACCAGTATATCAGCTGATTCTAAAAAGATATTTTAGTATTAGCATTATTACTGATGTTCAGTAAAAACAAAAGGCTAAATTCTTTAATCATGAAACCATACCTCATAGTAGGCCCAGAAGCCAGCTGTGCGAGTGTAGGGTCCAGCATCTGCAGGGCCATTTGATGGAGCTCCCAGGCCACTAGCTGATGTGGAGAGACGGTAGGTTCGGCCATAAGTGGGAAAACCCAGAAGCAGCTTCTCAGCTGGTGCTCCCTGAATCCTCCAGTAAGATACAGAAGAGTTCTATGGAAAAGCAGTTGAAAAGTACAATTTGAAAGGTTTTACAATATGGATATAAAAACATTGACTCAAACTTGTTGAACAAACAACAGCAAACTACATCTTTAGTTAGGCTTACAAGTCAGGCAGTTCTAAAGACCTATTTTTGCTCTACATTGAATTGGTTAAAAAAAAGTTAGATTCTATTTGCCTAGAAACTTTTAGTTAAGAATCCATGACTTCCTCTTGTGGAAGTGTATGTTGACCTTTATAAGTCAGGAAAGAGTTACATAAAGATACCTACTTTGCTATATCTGTGAATATTTACAGTCAAAGCAATAAATAAAACTTAGCTAGGAACTAGGATATTCTTCCACCCTCCACAGCGATGATAATCATCAGCGTGGTAATAAAATGTCCAAAGCTCACTTTTTTACAAAACTGCAGTAAGGAGTATGGAAGGTAGATCAACCAGAGCTTTTAACTTAGCTTGGTAACCAAAAAATGTTTCTCATCTGCCATGTTTGAAGCTTCTTTAATCCAACATAAGAGTTAAGGATGACGACTGCCTGTTTCTGAGCTAACTGCTGGGAAACACGAAACAAGCATAAATGGCTTCAGGACAGTCAAACTTACGGTGCAATCTTGCTAAAATTTTGTAATGAACACTCCAGGAGGGTACCCTACACAGGACTTATTGGAAGAATGAATGACTACCTCTGAATAAGAAATGTGTCAGTAATGCTGTAAGCATTACTGACACATTTCTTATTCAGTCTACACCCTATCTGGAAAAATGTATTTTATATTTACAAGTCATTAACTTAAAAATATAAAATATCTGCTGTCCAGTGTAATGTAGTTTCTTACTATGTTGTAGTGTAGCTGTGATCCAATGTCCACAGAGCTGCGGTACAGTGGGCTGTTGTGTCCAGTCACTGCCTCCCAGTGTCCATGGAAATCATAAGTCATGACGTTCATGAAGTCAAAGTGACTGTTGAGATCCAGATAGAAATGACATTTCTGTTTTTAATGACGGCAAAATTATTTGAAACTTGAAAGAAAATGCTATTTTTAACAGTAAGGCCAAGAGAACAGCTTCGGTTGCTGCCTGTCCATCACATTGACATTAGTCCATGAAGGATTTAGAACTATTTTAGAATCACCTTCATTTGCCAAGTCTGTGCACACAAAGAAGGAATTTGACTTCAGTTCCACATAGCTCCCAATAAAGGCATTTTAAACATAAATAAAAAGGAAAATGAAAGAAATTATTTTTTTTTTTTTTTTCAAAAATACGTTTATAATCAGTGTTTGTACAAAAGCAGCTAAAACATATGCAAATGTGCATGGTATGGTACGAATTGGGCATGCATATTTCAACTAATTTAACCTTTTCTCCATCTTTCAGGTCAATGCATTCAAATATCTATCTATCTATCTATCTATCTATCTATCTATCTATCTATCTATCTATCTATCTATCTATCTATCTATCTATCTATCTATCTATCTATCTATCTATCTATCTATCTATCTATCTATCTA
>JAHUTJ010075471.1:0-17114 GCA_036250325.1 Characodon lateralis | reverse complement strand
TGCTTTTGATAGAAAAAACCTTAACAGTAGCCTCTAGTTATAACACAATGAGTGTTCATTATTCAAGGTTAAGGCTTGCAGGTGTTTTCTGTCTGTATCGTGAGAAGCCGGCAATGTTTTGGGGAGGCATGGTACTCCTCTCCCTGAAGGTTCCTGAAGACGTGTGGGAAACAATACTTTAATTAAATGATGAAATGTATCTCTGTTTCTTTGATATTGTTGCTGGCGAGACATCCACAGACAGAATGATTCTGTATGTGGACTGCATAGCAACATGGGGTATAAAATGTAATGTAACGCAGCCCCCAGTGAGACAACACACAGACGTTTCCTGTCTCCCCTCTGTATTCAGATTGGTTTTAATAAACTTGTGGAAACGTACAACTGATCTCTGACTGAGGATTCTCCTTTGGGGTGCCAAATAAAAAGAGTTGATGAGAGGTGAGGAGTAATATAAGAGTTAACGGACGGCCAGTAAAGTTTTCCTACCTTGACATTAACTAACTGTAACAGTCCAGAAAAGCAAGCGCCGAAAGAACAGAAGGAAACAATCAGCAATTGGATCATTTATAATGATGCATCGTAACAATCCTTGCATATTTCAAGCAACACAGCAGTCTGTTTGCTTTTCCTCTTGTTCCAGCCAGTAGCACACGCAATTTCCTCATTTAAATAGGGCATCCTGCACCTTTTTGCACCTGTTATCCATTGGACGTGCAATCTTTGAAATTTCCTGCAACACGGCCATTTAATGCACGTGAAATGTATTTATAGTACACGAAAAGTAGCACCTGCTATTTGGGATATTTGAAGATCAGATCCAAAGAGTTTTACCTTCGGATGTTTCCACATACCCATTTCAAGACAAAATGACTCGTGGCAAAATAGGTAGTAAACCAGTTAGTTCTTGTAAGGTGTTTTCCTGTCTATTGTTCCCAATTAAGCTGCAGCAAAAGAGAAAGCTTGAAAATATGTGTAATTGACTTAACTGCATATCTTTGTTTCAGAAAGAATGTTTTTTTAGGCTTTTTTTGTGCTGCTTGCTTATCCTCTAAAGCTGCACAATATTTTTGTGTTGTGCTCCGCTTGCATATTTCAGCTATCTAAAAAAAAGTCAATTCTGGAATTGCAAGAATTAATATTGACCCACAGAAAAATGTATTGTTGTGATATAGCAAACGTATTTGTATGAAATCCAAAATTGTAAGGTTTTGTTTCTGTCTGAAATTTGGCAGTATTTAATTTCAATTCAATTCAGTTTTGTTTATATGAGCATGTAGCAACAGTGGTCACGGGCGTTGACTTTGAAGCAATCCCTCATGCTGAGCATGCATGTAGCGACAGTGGAGAGGAAAAACTCCCTTTTAACAGGAAGAAACCTCCAGCAGAACCAGGCTCAGTGTGAGCGGCCATCTGCCATGACTNGCAATCCCTCATACTGAGCATGCATGTAGCGACAGTGGAGAGGAAAAACTCCCTTTTAACAGGAAGAAACCTCCAGCAGAACCAGGCTCAGTGTGAGCGGCCATCTGCCATGACTGACTGGGGGTTTAGAGAACAGAGCAGAGACACAAAAGGAACACAGAAGCACTGATCCAGGAGTACTTTCTATGGGAAGGAAAAGTAAATGTGTATGAATGTAGCTCCTTTAGTCAGTTCTTCTAGAAAGAAAGAACAGATAAACTGAGCCAGTTCTCAAGGTTAGAGTATGAAAGAGAGCACATATAATTAGTCACAGTAAAAGCTCAGTCAGTAGCTATTTCTTGGAGAGAGAAAGGATTAAACACTGAAAGACCGGGCCAAGTGTATCATCAGTAGAAGGTGAGCATTAAGTTGTTGCCAGCAGAAGCTTGGATGATGCCCCCTTCCAGGAAGGTGTCACAGGTAGACACAGAGTCAGGCCAGGTGTAGCTTCTAGGAAGAAAAAAGAGAGAACAAGCTTAAAAGCTGAAATAACAGCAAACAATGCAAACTTGGAGAGCCAGGGAGCCAGTGAAGGGAAGCATGGAGAAATATGACCTCTATTTTAAATTTTAATCAGAACTCTTGCTGCAACATTTTGAATCAGCTGAAGGCTTTTAACTGCATTTTGTGGACATCCTGATAGTAAAGAATTACAATAGTCCAGCCTTGAAGTAACAAATGCATGGACTAGTTTTTCAGCGTCACTCCTGGATAGGATATTTCTACTTTTGGCAATGTTCCGGCGGTGAAAGAAGGAAACCCTAGAAACCTGTTTAATATGGGATTTAAATGACATGCCCCGGTCAAAAATAACACCAATGTTTTTTTTACTTTAATACCAGAGTTCAATTTAATGCCGTCCAGGTTAAGTGATCGACTAAGCAGTTTCTTTTTTAAAGACTCCTGTCCAAAGACAACAACTTCTGTCTTGTCTGAATTTAGAAACAGTCATCCAAGTTTTTATGTCTTCAAAACATACTTGCAGTCTATCTAACTGGTTGGGCTAATCAAGATTTATGGATAAGTAAAGCTGAGTATCATCAGCATAACAGTGAAAATGTATCCTATGCTGCCTGATAATTTGACCTATTGGAAGCATAAATATAGTGGAGAGAATTGGTCCAAGCACTGAACCCTGTGGTACTCCACAATTAACCCTGGAGTTTGAAAATGATTTATCATTTATATGAACAAACTGGAATCTGTCAGACAAATGAGATTTAAACCAGCCTAGCGCTGTTCCCCTGATCCCTACAGCATATTCCAGCCTTTCTAAGAGAATATTGTGATCAACTGTATCAAATGCAGCACTGAGATCTAACAAGACANACTGGAATCTGTCAGACAAATAAGATTTAAACCAGCCTAGCGCTGTTCCCCTGATCCCTACAGCATATTCCAGCCTTTCTAAGAGAATATTGTGATCAACTGTATCAAATGCAGCACTGAGATCTAACAAGACAAGTACACACACAAGCATTGTTTATTTCAAAACTCTCAAAAAAGTGAGATCCACTCATTAGCACAACACTGTGCATCAAGCATGTTTAAACACATTATTGAACTGATCAACAATTGACAATTCCAGTTATGTTTTTGTTTTGCTCGGTTATGGTCTTATACTGACCGGCTGGCATGTGTGAGTTTAGATTGTTGTTTTCAATAAATTACTCACTCTTTTGCATTTTAAACCCAACTTGGAACCTGGTTAGGATCCACCAATGTGAAGTACTTTTTTCCCACTCTTGAGATTTTGATCAGGGTTACATTACTGTTTTGATTTAATTATTTCCTACTGTCCCAATTGATTAGGTCCTCATACTTCTACTTATACAAATTAATGTGTGTGTGTGCACACTGACACTAGACAGAGGGCTGTACAGACAGGTGTTATTGAAATGGATGAAGCTGCACAGACAGCTACAGTGTGAGGTCAAAGGTGACTATATACCTGCACAGCACGGATTTAAAGTAAGAAGAAACACTTTTATATATTCGAGAGGCAGAAAGACAGACAGCAGGAGGTGAAATAGGGCTGCTGAAGGACACCAAACACACCCAGTCTTTTTTTAGCTTAATGCTTGTTTCACATATTTTTTTCATGCATTAGAAGAGCAAGTGAAGGGATGTGGAGTTCATGATCTTCTATACGCTTGCTCTCCACATTAAAAACCAATGGACAGGTCAGGATTCTGATAGTTGGTTTGCTTCAGCAGAATCGCATCCTTTTGTTTTTATGCATTTTTGAATGAGTGAGGGTGGCATGTAACAACCTTCAAAATGACAACCAGGTCTTTGTGGTTCAGTACAGATCTGCCGTTGTATACTTTCCAGGAATCTTGCGTTGACTAACTCATATGTAATACTTTCTGAGAACTTAACAATGACCACTTATTTAGTAGTCATTGGTTTTCTAAATGCTTCTTTTGGGAAGTGTCCTTGATAAACACCAAAGAAAATACCTTGATAGTTTGAAACAAGTGGAAAGCAGGTTATAACTAAGTTGGAAGGAGGCTGGGGTATGTCCCACATTTTTTTTTAGGAATTATTCTCCTCGCCTTTTTAAATCCTGCATTGCTTCTTTCAGTCTTTTTTTCCCTTCTTTCTATCATCCCTTTACTTGTATATCCATCCCCACAATTTCCCCTATTTCTTTTGTTTGCTTTCCAGCAACCCTATCCCCCTTATTTCTCTCTCGTCCCTGGGTTCAGATTTACAGTCAGCCGTTATCTTGGTGCCATAGAAGCTGTAAACAGATCAGCAACCAAAATTGATGCATGTTTTATTGAATTGTGAGGAGTAAAACTGTATGAGTGAAGGTGCATGGTAGAGCACTTTAGATGCCTGTGTATGAGGCATTACAAATGTGTTTGTGTGTTTGGCTGTTATTCACTTTCATTATGTTCAAAGAAATAAGGTTGGGACTTTTTCAGCGGGAACAGGTTTCAAAGGTCATGTGTCTTTGATGGCTCTCCATTTACAAAAAAATCATCAGTCATTAAAAACTGCTGCAAATTTGCTATTGGTCATGCAGATTTGAGTTGAAGTTTTTTTTTTTTACTTGTTTTTGTGCCTAAAGAGTTTACTTCCTGTTAACTTTCCATTTCATTCTAAGGGTATATGTTATATCTTCTGAAATGTATCTAATTCTTTTGAATGGGGAAAAAAAGAGTTTCTTGCCCTTTCAACAAATAATTAAATTGTATCTGTTTAGCACAAAAAAATCTTAGTTTGATTAATTTCCATCCACTTAATATGAAATCTTCTGAGCAATACTAATACAACTATTAATAAAAAAATACTAAAACAAAGTTAGATTTTGTTGGTTTTGTTGTTGTTCCTGGCATACGTTTGCCTTTCCAGGAAAACTTAGTCAGTTGTCTATTTAATATTATTTGCTGTTGTCTGAAGTAAACACTGAAAATAAATAGCAATCCTGATCAGAGCATGTTGCACAAGTTTTATTTGTATAGAGTGAAAGGACCATTAAAAAATACATCTGAATGGTTTACTAGTCTAAATGTTCAGTAGTCCCCACTTGGACATATGGTAGTTATTTAAATGCAAATTAATACACGACAATAGAAGCACTATAGAACTATAGAAACTGATAGATCTGTGTGCTACTGACCCTCTGAGAGTCAAAGTAACATTTAATAATACAAAACCACCTAGTAAAAGCTAAATTAGAAGTTTTGAAGATGAAGATTAGAAGTCCTGTCAGCTCTTTCAGACAGTTCCAAGAGTTAGAGAACACTTTCTATGTGTCTTAACATATTTGTAGGAAGTTTAAAGAGATTCTTGAACTACCTTTTAAGTGTCAGAGTTCTTGGATGATTGAAATTTTCTTTCAGGGGTGTTTTAAAGGGTTTCATGATATCTTGCTTTTGTTTAAGTATGAATATAATGACATTCGAGACAGCTTTATTCTGCTTGAACAGGTCCTTGAATGTCTCGTGAAACTTTAGAAATAGGTTCTTAGGGATATCAGTTGAAGATGCTTAAATTTGTTCATCTTAAGACAATTTCTGCAGCTCTTGGAGTTGTTCGGTTGGTCATTTTAAAAATATTGCAAAAATTACCCACAGACCAAGTCTTGTGCTAGATGTTGGGGTACTGGAGACCCTTAACATCGGTTATGGAGAGGGACTTGGGTGTGTTTCATATGTTATAGTTGCTGCACCTAAACACTGACTTTGTTATCTCCAAGGAACAAGTAATTCTGTTTCTTTTCAGTTCCTTTCTCCTCCTCCCCACCAGAGAAGACATTATATAGCTCAACCAATTACCACCCCTTTAGAAGCCATAGTGAAAACAGCATGCTTGTTCACATGGTCCAAGAAGCTTGCGTTCACTGAGTCAGAGAGGTATGTCGAGGCCTAAAAATAATTTCCAGCAAGGTCATGGCCAACACAGTTTTCAGATTTTTGAATTGTTCCATGTATGTGTTGTGATCCTTGCAGAGTTTAAAAGAATTCATGTAACAATATGTGTCCTGTGGCTTTAAAGTGGCTCATAAGACCTCTCTTGGCTTGCACTTATGGATCCCTTATTCCTACATCTACAAACATACATACAGTAATTTAAAACATGGGGGATCAGACACACTATATCTCTGAAGAATAATAACATATTTAAGCCCAAAGTTATTCATACCCCTGCCAAATTTAGGTTTAAAGTATTTTTTTAAATTGTATTATGTTTCTGCTGACTAGAAGTAATTTTAACATTTCAGAGGGGTTAAGTCAGACTGCTAAAGATCAGAGTGATGACAAAGAGGCATTCCACTGTCGAAAAAGCTCATTAACAAATAAGTCACCAGCAAATCACAAGAAATACAAGTAGAAACATTCTTGCCTGTTGAAATGCCAGTAAAGTTTTCCATTTATTCATGTGAAAGATATAAATTATTTTTAACATGCTATTTTTGATAAATGTCAGAAAAATGCAGGCCTCATTACCTGTGAGAAACACATTTCTCGGTTGAATTAAAATAATTTTGAAAAAATCCTTGAATAATTGAATCTAAATCTTCAAGGGTGTATAAATAATTATAGGCTTAACTGAAGTTATGTGGGACCTCTAAATTGACCTTTCTAATTATTATTTAGTCCTACTTGTAGCAAAATGAACCCAGTGGGACATAATGTATTTTTTTCCTTCATACACACACTAACAGCTTCACATGGCCAATAACCTCCTAATGTTACCACCCAACCCGTATCTATGCAAATACTATAAGCACAAATGATTAATTCAGGCTTTCTAAATACATTTCTTCCAGCATCTTTCTCCAACAGATCATACACTGGCTTCTGTTTTGCGACTAACTCCAAAGCACTCCTATCATTTAATGACTCATGGGCTAATTTCCTTGTGTTCTATTTAAACTAAAAGGAGAAGTTCTTAACACCCATACTCACAAACACACACACACTGCCAAATGTCTAGTTTACACCTTAGTATGAATGATATCCCAGCATTACGGACCCTTTATTTAACATGGGCTTTACAAATGAGAGCTAATTACTGGGTCCTAATGATGTGGTTGGGTTAGTGACGGGTGAGGTAGCGTTGTAGGAAGATAACATAAGAGAGGGCTGCGATGTGTTGGAGGCTGCTCACAGGGCTCTTTTGTAAATGTCAAGAGCCAAGAGTTGATGGCTTCATCAATCCTTTATCCGTGCAAAACACCTGGAAAAAAAGAGAGGGAGAGAACAGAATAGGATGAAGAAATGGAGGAGGTATAGCTAAAGATCAAGCATTGCTTGTGACAGACTGAAAACCAAGGTGGAGAGGAATATCGACCAAAAGACAAATGTTGGCAAGAATAAAAGATTCAAATTAAAAGATGTTGGACAGGTCAGGGATAATTGGATAAGGGATGAAGAACCTGTGTTTTTGAGGGATAGAATATGACGAGCTACAGGGAGTGGACAGAAAAAGGGGAATAAGAATGAGGAAGATGAATAAGGAATAAGAGGTGAGTAGTATAATGTAAGAAAGGGCAGAAGGTATTAAACAGTGCAGCTGGATGTTTAAATATCTGTGCTATCATTTTCTTTAATTTTCTGTTTTAAAATTGTGTGATTCCATGTGCATTTCTGCTAGAATCACCTGGCAACATTTAATAAGGAGCAAATATGCCACTGCAGTTTTAAAGCTGTTTTTAATTTAGACTAGAAATTTTTTTATGACGCTTTTCCAGGTGTTCAATTTACATATGATATCTCATTCCTCATTATATGTTTACATTTTTGCTTTTGTAATAAAATACATAGCTACACTGCCTTGCCAAAAAAAAAAAAAAGTCACCAGCTGGATTTAACTAGGCAAATAGGTATTGGATAATTACTGCATGGGTGATTATGTTTCAGCTGGCAACAAGTTATTTAACCCCAACTGGTGCAATGAGTTGCTTCTCATTTCTTAAACAACCATGTCGAAAGACACATCCTGTGATCATGGAAAAGATGTAAGTCTGTTTCAGAGGGGTCAAATTGTTAGCATGCATCAAGCAGAGAAAATATCTAAGGAGATTGCAGAAACTACCAAAATTGGGTTAAGAACTGTCCAACGCATTATTAAAAACTGGAGGGATAGTGGGGACCCATCCTCTTCGAGGAAGAAATGTAGCCGGAAAAATATCCTGAATGATTGTGATCCGCAATCACTTAAATGTTTGGGGAAATCAAATCGAAGAAAAAAAGAAACAACAGAAAGAACAGTAGAGCTCCGTGCTATATTTAATAGTGAAAGTAAGAGCCTTTCCACGTGCATTCTTAAACAATTCTTCTGAACTTTTATCTTCTGTTATTAAACTTGAAAAAGTTTTAATTCTTGGAGATCTTAACATTCATATACTCTAGATGACCCTTCTTCCAATGTATTGTGGGAATTACTGACACTCACACAGTTTCTGGTCTTGCACATAAGAAAGACCATACTTTAGACCATGTTTTCTAAATTGGTCTTAGCATTGACTAGCTAAGTGTTGTGGATGTTCATGTCACTGACCACTGCAGTGTGTAATTTCATTTGTCCTTTAATCTCAGCAGTCATCCTCCCAGTTGACTCATTTGAGCCGAGTGGCTTTGATTTGGCCCTACTCAACTGCACTTGGCTCGCTTTGCGAGCATTTCCATTACAGTTTTTTCCGTACCGGTATCTACTTTTTTGGTCCCTGCTCCTGAGCAGGTCTGACCGGGGCTGAGTAGAGACTACGTTTGACGTGACCAGACTGCTTTTCACTGATTGGCCGTGGGAGGAGAGGAAGTGAGAAGGTTTTCGTTGAGACAGTGCAGGGAAAAGTTAATACTCAAGAGCAACTACAATAATATTAAGGACCACAGTGGCCAGAGCAGGTCAAACATGTAATTTTACCATTTACGGGTCATAAACCATGCCTGAAGGCTGACAGAAAAGAAAAAGGACAAATCACCTTTCTGAATTACAGCAGGCAGAGCGTTGTATGTAATAACATCCTAAACCAGCTGATCACACATAAAATCAGCTGTTCAGAGGCACAACACAAACACACAAAACAAAACCACCATGAAACAACATGTTTGTTTCGGAAATTTATTTACAGTCGTTTAGCGAACCAGCATCTGCAGGAGGAGGGAGCAGGCAGAGAGCAGCTGCTCATAATCAGACGGCCTGCATTGGACCAACCAGGAGGACAAACCCGCTGAATCTGCAGAGCACGAATATGCAATATCCGACCAAAAACTAACTTCAAAGGTCAAAAGTCAGTGGTTTTGCGCTTGTAAGTCCTTGTCCTCATTATTGCCATGGCTGAGACAAAAACTTTTTCATAAAGCCCAAAATTATAACTTACTCAGGCAAACTTTGGAGCTTCACCATCCAGACAGCAGCGTCTCTCCTCTCTGCTTCTCTTGCCACCCCACCTCACATCAGAACGCCTGATGCTTTATAAGTTCTGGCTGGGCTTGACATCATTTTGACACTGATCTGACCCATGGTGAAAAAATAAGTTTCTTTTCTCCTTAATTCCTACAGGGAAGTAACAGGAGTCTGGTCTCTCCAACTGTGTGAGGGAAAAGGGCAGGTAAGAAACAGTGACGGTAACATATAATAAATAATGGTTATTGCTCTTACTAGAAGGGAGAGGGGATCCGCCAGGGGAGACGGAGTTAAGGAAACTGGGAGCAGAGTTCACAGCCACTCGTCCTTTCCGTGAGGAGTGAGAGGGTGACGAAGCTGATGTTGCGTTAGAGCAGAGTTCAAAGCGCTCGTCCCTTCCGTGAGGAGTGAGAGGAAGACGAAGCTGATGTTGCGCTGGAGGGTGGACAAGTTTGCAGGAGGAGAAAGCTTGTCAGTGAGTTGTTTAGGTCCGGTGGAAAAACTGAAGATTCTTTGGTCTTGGAGAGCATACAGAATCCAGACAGGGAATCACAATGCTCCAAGCGCTAGACAAATGATCGGAGGACTGTCGCACACACTGGAACAGATACCTGAGGCAAAAACACATTCGTCAGAAAAATCGAAATAGACTGATCAAAATACTAGAATAAGCTGGTTTGAGCTGGTTACCACGAAGGCTCAACACTCAGGTGAAGAGTTGCTGGCAGCCACGGCTTAAGTAGCGTTCACAGCAATCAGAAGATGGAAAACACCTGACCAGATTCCCCCTGTAGCTCCGACTGTCACGGTTTACTTGATATTGGATCCCAGAATGCAGACGAGCAGGCAGCGTAATGGTAAGTGAAAAAAAGGTTTAATTACGAAAACTCACACTCAGCAGGAGGCAGGAACAAAACAAACAGGCAGGCAAGACAGGTATGGCATGATCAAAACGACAAGACTTGGTTTGAAAACAAGACATGAGCATGAGAAATGTCTCCGCCACGACTAACAGAACAGGTGTGAATATATGGAGTGAAAACCAGGTGGAGCAAGGAGACAGATTAACTTGGACAGGTGAACTGAATAAACTTAATTGACAGACAGAACAAAACGTGGCTGCAGCAAAAACAGAGACTCTAATATACAAACAAAACCAAACTTGACAAAACATGAACAAGACGACAAAACTAAAGCATGACCAGGAAAATAACAGAAGCATGATTCAAAATCTAAGAAGAATAATAACAAAAGAACGAGTCAAAACCTTAACTGTGAAAAACATAAGAAAAAACCAGAAACCAAAAACCAAACAACCCCAAATCATAACAGGTATCTATTTTTGCTTATGCTTGAAAATGTCCACAATGATAAATATTTGTGTCTTATCTTGTGTGTCTTTCTTGTTTTTGCTATGTGTAAATAAATGACTACATTTCAAAGTTAGCCACCATAATTGGTTCATCAGTAGTGTTAACTTTTCAAGATTTAAACAGAACAATCCAATTTTTACATGACGAAATTGAAATGAGTAGAGCTCATCATGGTGTGATTTATTGACACTGTATACAGGAGTGAATGTACGCTGCATCTCTATGTGGCAAACCTATGATACTTTACACATAAAAGAGCTGCAACATCTTCCCTCCAAGGCCAAGCAGTCAAGCTTGGTGACTGCTTTGTGTGTATGGGCATAGGCACAGTTCAGCTATAACAAACACAGGCAGTTTTGTGTGGGGATCCAATATTAATAACTTATTTCCCTCCCGTTGCTTTAAACTCAGCAATACAAACTAAAGGATCATACCCCTAACGAGCTGAAATAAAAGATTTAACTAAGTTTTTCTTGTGCCCCAATATTGTTGTTGTTGGATAGGAGTCTCCAGGTGGGTTTTCAGATGCAGCAGAGACAACCAGAGGGATGGAGCTACAGTTTAAAGTATTCTGTCACTTCTATGATTTCTCTGAGACCATGGTACAGGTAAGATGGGGCCAAAAACTGCCCAGATGTTGTTTTTAAATTTTGGTCTAGAGATATGATTAGAAAGAATCAAAAAACATGGCCATAATGACAAGCATTGTGTCAATAGACTCAACATTTTCAGACTCATTTAGCTTTTAAGATGTGAATAAAAGCAGCTGTGCTGGGAATTATAATAAAAACTGTTTGTGTGAGCTCAGAGAACAGATGAAAATTAAGCGTATGTGAATAAGATGGGAAAGCCCAGTTTGCCAATACTTTAGAATTACATAATCAAATCGAAAGACCTCCTGATCTTTGAATATATATATTTTTATTTTGTTTCTGATAACGTATGACAAATGAATGAGAGCTAGTTCTCATTAACTAGTTCCCTTTGGTCCTTCACCACACACACCATGCCATTACTGACATAACCAGGAAAACCAGAGACTGAAAATAAACTTTTTTTAATCAGACTAATGTCAGTCTAAAACACAGATGACAAACAACCATGCACACACACTTTCATTTAGAGAGTTCAATTCAGCTAACAGTCATGTTTTTGGACTGTGGGAGGAAGCTAGAGTACCCAGAGAGAACCCACACATGCAAACTCCATGCAGGAAGATGCCAAACCGGGAGTCAAAACAAGGACCTACTCGCTGCAAGGCAACAGTGATACTAAGTGCGCCACTGTGCAGCCCAAATGTGTTAGTTGTTTAAGATAAGATAAGATAAGATAAGATAAGATAAGATAAGATAAGATAAGATAAGATAAGATAAGATAAGATAAGATAAGATAAGATAAGATAAGATAAGATAAGATAAGGTTTTAAGACAGAAGTATTAGTTTTAATTTTTGCAACTGACATTGTGAAAGGTCCAGAAAGTAACAACCATGTCCATATCTGAAGAGCAACAGATATCAGCCCAACACAGACCAGAGACAGGAGGGGCATTAGCTGGGTTTCAGAAAAACAAGGTGAGAAATTGCAGCTAACATTTTACAATAGTTCCACTCTAGTGAGCTATTGATTTTGTCCCCAGTTTATTCACTTCCTTTGGTGGCACTCTTCTTTTCCCCTTTGGGAGTCAGGAAAAAAGTGCTTCAGCACTGAACAAGCAATTCAGATGTGTAGCAGATCATTTAAGGAAGCACCCCAGGGTTGTCTTTGCTTTGCTCTTTGCTTCTGCCTCCCTGAATTGCTTAAGAATGCAGACCCTTTCTTAGGGTTGGTCACGTACAAATAAAAGTAACAAAGCATGAAAGATAGAGTGACATTAAGAAAAGTCTGTTGTACTTAAAGAGAAGTCAGGACAAGAAGGTCCCAAAGTAGAAAACATCTCAAATGATCCCCTGTGAGTTACCTTTTCTTGTTTATTGCTCTTGTATTTTCAGAGCAGATCACAAGATGGATGGATGTCATCCAAAGTATAGAGTTACTATTAATAACATCAAATAACAGATTTAAAACAGCTTCCAAAGTTGCAGACATTTATTTTAGTTGATATATATAGAATATTACTCATTTTAAAGAATCAAAAGCAAGATATGTTCTCTATTGGAAGGAGAGCCAAGATAATTCCTTTTCCATGTAACAACAAGTAACAAGAAAGGTACTGTCATTTTATATTTATCAAAACTATGCAAATTTGATTACTCTTACTCTTACTCTTTTCTTGCCTGAGAGGTCAGTGTCACTCCTTGGTCAGCAATGCTTCTTCCTTGGTCAGCAATGCTTCTTCACTGGCCTGCATTCGGTCTCCATGGTTAGCAACATTTTCACTGCTCATGGGTGGTACCAGTCTCTACTGCTTCCTTCACAGCTTTTGGTTTCAGCTCAAGTAATCACCACAGTACCATGATGTAGATTTAGCAGCAGACCCAATGCTTTGTCATCTGGAAGAATGTTAACTGCTAGCACATCCAGCTGTATTCAGAGACGCTGCTATGGAGAGGCGCAAAAAGAATAACAGCAGTTTCTTATTTGCAGGTGTAGATGCTACAAGTGTCCTTGCATGTGTAAATAAAACTTTTTGTCATCCTGGGGATGAAAATTAGCAGAAAAAAGCAGTAGTACAGTTGTTTTGTACTAGTCATCTCTAAGTACATTACTTCTAACCACACCATATTCTGTGGATCTTTACCTAGCCTGTCTGTTCCTCACCAAACGACCATGCAGCCCTAAAGAACAAGCCATCTAGCGTCCTTCATCCATCCTCAAAGGGTTTTCTAATCCTAAAAAACTCCAAAGGCCCTTGGCTGTAGCACATGGTTTGTTTTACTGGAAAGATAAGTTAGCGCAAACGCTATTCTTGACATGAAGAGTTCATTTCCTCTTACTTTGGTGATATGAATCAGTGACACGTGTTTGAAAATCCTTATTGAAATGAGTGCTTTTTGGAACAGAAGTTTTGTGCTCCTGGTAGCATTTCTTCAGCTGATATTTAATGCTGTGAAAAAGACTGTTGACACAGGCTAAATAATACAGACTGCTGTTCAGTTTTTCAGATTTCTTACTGTGAGATTTGCTATTTCCTTGCAGATTAGAAATGCAAAACCATTCTTCATGTATCATGGAAGTTAGAAATATGTCATCTTGCTAATATTAAGTATTGTTATTTATCATGTTGACAGTTTTCAGCCATCTGAAATGTGTGGAATTTGTAGGTTCTCTAAAACTTGGATTTAAAAAAAAATTTTAAAGAGTTTCATCTCTGTTTTGTGAGCTTCAAATATTTATGCTTTTCAGAAAGTTGAAAACTGCACATTTGTGGCTTTCATCTTTAGCATAAAATTAGTTCAGATGATTCAACATTTAGGAGGCCTTTTAATCTCTGTTATTTGCTAGTCCCAATTCACAAAAAACAAAAATTGGCAGATGAATCAAGAAACCCCCTCTGAACTACAAAGAGCCAGCTTCTGTCTTAAAGATCTTAGAAGATAGTCTACTCTTAGGACTTTAGCTGATAGTTTTGTTATTTTATTATGCAAAACCAAAAAGAAACATTTAAAGCAAAATGAATGGAAACACTGTTGATGTGGACATATGAGGAGCTCAGGTCTTCTGAATGACATTTCTGTTGATAAATGTAAGCACTGGCTTATATTCTAACCAAAAACGACTTAACCAATCCAACCCAGTAAATGCTCCTTTCCATACAGTTTGATCTGAAAAACAATTATTTTACCAAACATATATCAATGTTTTCCAACAAACGTTGTTATTAATTGAAAACATTTTCATGGACATAGCAACCCTGTATTGAAGAATACAAATCTATACATTTCAGACTATTTTTAAACATCCTCAGGTGTTTATTGAAAACATAAAACTTCAAAGAGGTAATTTTTAAGATTTACATGGAAACAAAGTGAAGATGATCCTTTTAAATTCCCTCAGCACTTGGTTTTTATGTCCCAGCTATTTTATTTAGTTTATGCTTCAATGGTTGGTATTTTAAACCTGTTACCAGGAATAGATCCAACCAAGAGTTTTTCAGTGATGCAGAGATATGTACAACGGATTGGCAGAAGGAGCCTAGTTGGCAGGCATTTTGGGAGCAGGCAGGCAGACGGGCGGGCGGCAGATAAAGAGGACCCTATTAGTCTCGGCTCATTGTGCCGCTCTAATTTCTTTCCACTTCCTAATTGGCTGGCTTCTGTAGGCTTGGCGGCCATATTTCAGCTTAAAGGGGAAGGCTCCGTGGGTCACGGGAATAAAGGGCCCATCTGACAGGTCAGCAGGCTGATGTCTACAGCATAGCCTTAGGTCAATGGTCAAACTAACATCAAGATAGGCCGCGGCACCACGGGTCAGCTCCTTCACCAGAGAGCCCAGTATAACCTAGTCGGCAGACGCATTGGAATGTTGTATCGTGGGGTTAACAAGGAATACTCGTGCAAAAACAAAAGAAAGATACTTTTAATCTTAATGTCATCAGTAAATGCAAATCTTTTTCCTTCCTATTGGCCCAAAAACAACCCGGTAAAACATATAAATGTTTACCTGAAATGTACATTGCATTAACCGTAAATCTTTGCTATTCTAATTGTTACAAATCTGTGTAGTGATTGTTTATGCAACATTGCACTATATGGTGTCACTTTTAGGCCAAATTATGCATGTTATTGCCTTATGAAAGTTAAAGTTTTTTGCTTGGTAAGCAATTGATTTAGATTCAAAATTTTGGTTTTCAGTTTTTCAGGTATAGGCTAGATAACATTCTGGTATAATTTATAAGAACAAAGTAGAGCAAGTATAACAAATATAATCCATAGGGGATATTTCAGTGAGTAGTGTTTAAATATCCAACAATTTGGTTTATTGCAATAGATCACTTTGTAACTGTTGCCCTCCTACTATAAAGTTTATATCAAAGACGTGTCATCCTAAAACATGAATTTTCAAACCTGCCCAAACATACATGTGCATATGCACTCACACACAAACTGAGATCAGTCTGCCAGGCACCAGACAGCAGTGCGTGGTCAAATGAGATGTGTGAGAGCCCCCTGCTGCCAAGAGGCAGACAGAGAGAAGCAACAAACCCACTCTAATGGAGACATGACATGTTAGCTAGGGCGGAAACTCAAACAAACGATTAATGGGCCATGGAGCCTTTAGTACAGCAGCAGAATATCCTCCACCGCCCCCCTCTGTCCCCCTCTGTCTCTCAGTGATCCCCCTTGCTCCTGTTCTATCCCATGTTGTCCAAGGAGGTTTGACATTTGAAGACCCAGGCTTTTACTCAGAGGCGACATGTTTCTGCAGTCTCTAAATGTTACTATGATCCCTTTGATATCCAAGTGGACAATACGTGCACACATATTTATATGAGATTTGCACTGCAATGGAAAGTGATTTACCAGGAGACATACAGCGTCTTGCAAAAGTAATTATACAACTTCAATTTCTTCAATTTTGTCCCAGTTCAACCATAAACTTCTACATACTTGATTGGGATTTTAGAACCATACTAAGTGGTACATAACTGTGAAGTAGTGATAAATTCTTTTCAGAAATCTTCAACAACAAAAAATCCAAAAAACAAAAATCCAAGCGATTGTCTTCAGCGGTGATCTAATTAGTAAATACAGTCCACCTATGCGTAATTTCAATTCAGTATAAATGCAGCTGTTCTATAAAATCCTCAGGGGTTTGTGAAACAATATTAGTAAAGAAACAACATATGAAGATTAAGGAATACATCAGACAGGTCAGAGATATTACTGTGGAGAGG
The DNA here is from genome assembly GCA_036250325.1 of Characodon lateralis. Lineage (NCBI taxonomy): Eukaryota > Metazoa > Chordata > Actinopteri > Cyprinodontiformes > Goodeidae > Characodon > Characodon lateralis. The sequence goes on along the minus strand of JAHUTJ010075471.1, from coordinate 577 downwards.
TTTAAAGCAAACTGTTTCCCAAGCTTTGAACTTCCCATGGAAGGTGGGAAAATCTGCTGACAGGACAACTGTTAATTATGTAAGAGTGACAGGAACAAACTCATTCTTGACTAAAAGCCACAAGACATCGAGTTTGCAGTTTGTCACAATATAGGAGGACACAGCAACAGGTGGAAGACGTTTTTCTGGTCATATGAAACCAGGGGTGAAAGTGAGCGGTACGGTCCGGTACTGCGTACCCCTAAAAGATTCTGCGTTGGTACGCAGTACCGGGAAGAGGGAAGAAAAGCTGTGTACCATGAAGCCGTCATCCAGAACCAGTTACGGCTGCAAAAACTCACGAGCACACAAAGATCAGATCCGCTATCAACAGGCAGTCTAAAACACGACTTAATCTGTTTATAAATATAGTTATTTTCTCCTCATTCCAAATAGTTTCTGAACTGTTCTGCTATGATGGAGCTTCAATGCTCTTGCTTTGCTTCTCTCCCCTCGGAGCTCGAGGCTTTAGTGAACGGCCAGCGTTTAAAACGAGCACCGCTACGTTTAATGTCTGTCTGCTCGCTGCTAAATACCC
>JAHUTJ010075470.1:0-17121 GCA_036250325.1 Characodon lateralis | reverse complement strand
TCAGGATAACCTAAGCCACTCTAACTATAAGCTTTATCAAAAAGGAAAGTTTTAAGCCTAGCCTTAAAAGTAGACAGTTTGTCCATCTAGAGCCCACTGATGGCCATTGTTATACTAAAAACCACAATGATTGGGATACCTTTCTGTCAGATTGACCATAGCATAGCATCCCCACAGCATGATGCTGCCACTACCTTGTTTAATCATAAGGCTGGGGTGTTCATGATGAAATGCATTGCTGGTTTCAAAGCACATGTGGCATTATACCCGTGGATCATGTCAAGGATTTGACATGGTTTTCTTTCAACATGGCTTTCTTCTTTCCTCTCGTTCCTAAAGGTCAGATTTGCATGATAGTTGTCCTGTTGGCAAATGTTCCAACCTGAGCAGTGGATCTTGGACTTATCAGAGGCTTTTTTTATCTGAATAATGCTCCCCAAGCCAGGCTTGTAAGTTTAGCTGGACGGTCTAAACTGTACTGTAAGCTAAGGTCTTTCTATTTTTGGATGATCGATGGAACAGAGCTCTCTGAGACAGAGCTTGGGGTATTGTTTTATAACCTAACCCTGCTTTAAATCTCTCCGCAACTTTATTCCTGACCTGTCTGCTGTTTTCCTTGGCCTTCATGAAGCTGTTTGTTCGTGTTTTCTAACAAACCTGTGAGGTCTTCAGAGAACAGCTGAATTAATACTGAGATGAGTATATACCAGTGGATTCCATTTACAAATGACTACAGGTGACTTCTGAAGACAATTGGTTGCACTGGATTGTATTTTTATAACTTACAAACACACACACATATATATAGATATATATATATCTATATATAGATATATATATAAACATATATGTGTGCGCGTGCATGTGTATTATATATAAAATATTTTTAAAGCTATGTATTCTTTTCATTTTGCTTCATATTTATGCACTACTTGGTTATAGTTTGTAATTGTAACATGAGGAAATGTGAAAAAGGTATATGTACTGTTGCAAGGGATTATGCGTATAAAATCACTCTACAATGTTCTCACCATTACCTGCAGTGGCTTTAGGTTAACGTTATTGTCTGCATACTCTATAGTCACGTGCCTTTGTGTGGTATCACTGCAACCCAAGAATAATTACTGTCTCTTGTCTGTGTGCAAACATTTCACGACAAACTCATATGAAATGGATTCAAATGCAATTTGTCATATAGAGCCGAAACAAATGTTATTGATTTGTTTTTGGGGGTTTTTCCCCCTATAAAAGTGATCCCAATATTTCTGGCAGAAATCCAATTGTCCAATGACACCTTAAATCCCGTTGCTTTAGTTCTCCATCATGTGAGCATTACAACTTTTTTTTTTTACTCAGAAAACTATTGAGGTAAGCAGCTTCACTTCATTTCATGGGTTATGAAAAAAAGGCCTAAAGGGAAAGCATGTGAAACACCAGCATATACATTCTGCAGCCATGTTTTTGCTGACTTGCTGTGACCTTTACAGGTGATTGGCATTTTTGTAATTTACTTTAACAACTCCACGCCCAATGGCCACCAGAACAGCACATGGGGCTTTTATAGTAATTAAGTAATGCAAGGTCAAGTATACCTGCTGAAAAGACTGGACCTGGATTTGATTTGTTGTCAAGTTTTATCTACAAATGTCCACCTTAAGTAATAGCTAATATCTAACTTGATAGCTTTTTATCTTTTGGGAATAGGCATTTCTTCTCAAAGTTGATATATATAGAACTGTGCAAAAACTTGAAATTAACCCCTAGATATATGCTATGTTTTTAATGAGCAGAACATTCTGGTAATCCTTGTGGTTTTGATCTATATGCCTCCAGGTCTTTTGAAAGTGTATTAAAGTTATTCTTTGGACTTTGGACAACCACAAACGTTCATGTGTTTTCCTGAGATTTTATGTGATAGACCATCACAAAATAGTGCATAATTATGAAGTGGAATGAAAGGGATACACAGTTGTTATTCTTATTAATTTTTACTAATAAACATCTAAAAAGTGAGTGCACATTTGTGTTCAGCCCCCTTTACTCTGATACACCTAAATGAAATCCATTGCGACAATTTGCCATCAGAAGTCATCAAATCAGTAAATAGAGTCCACCTGTGTGGAATAACTACAGATGTTCTGCGAAGGCCCCAGAGGTTTGTTAGAGATCATTAGCGACAGGGTGGGCAAGTACAGGTTGGTATCTTAGGAGGAGCTGCAAAGATCAACAGCTCAGCTGGGAGAACAAGTCAACAGGACAGCTATAAGTTGTGCAAGTCATGTAGAAGACAAAAACATGTGGAAGAAGGTGCTCTTGACAGATGAGACCAAAATTTGATTTGTTGGGCTACTTGCTAAATGCTACATTAAACTCATAGTTATTGATAACCCTGGCAGTTTTAGATTTATGGTATCCTTTTGTTTTCAACAACATGTTTCTTCTGAGTGGAAATAATCTTGACAGTTTGGAGGGACCCAGTCATAGTCCTTTAATCTGATTGAGAGTCTATGGCTGGAGCTAACAATTAGGGCGATGGAAAGGAGGCTTTTCAACCTAAAAAACTTGCTCATCACCAAAATGGAGGCATACATGCTTCTATAACTCCCTACAGTACACACTCCATTCTCTATGCTGCAGCAAAAGACTGGAGCGAGCTTCAAAAAGCACTAAAACTGAGTATCACTGGCAGCTTTAAAAACATTTTGATGAATAGCTTGTCTGAAACCTGCACATGTTTCAGATCAGATGCTATGTATATGTCACAGTATTGATGATGATTCTAATAATATTCTCATTGCTTGTAACTGACAGTTGTATATTGTTGTGATGATGTGCTGCCTGTCCTGCCCTTGTGTCTCTCCATCGCCACCAGGTCATTATTATTATGCAAATAAGAATTAGCAATAAGGTTAAATAAAAATATTAATGCAAACAGCTGGGCAGCAATTCTAAGAAGATTTTTATTTCTTTTGAGAGAAGCTTGTCTCATTCCCTTTAAAAAATAAAACCTTCTTGGTTTATTTAAATTATGTTAAAATCTAAATCTGGCAGGGATATGGCTAACCGTAGGGGTGAAGGAAAATGTACACTGTACAACAATCTGAACACACCATCCACAACATAAACCAAGATGATGGTAGCATCATGCTGTGGGGATGCTTTCCCAATCCTAGTAAAATTGAATCTAGAAGATATGAATACGTTTGCATGGCTATGCATACGGTACTATGTACTGCATGCTTACATGTTAATTTACAGATAGTCAATGAGGGAGGGGAAACTTTGTCTGTCTACACAAATAAAGGCAAGTTACGAAAACACTAAACACAAAATGTGAAACAAGCAACATGCTAATCTACTAAGTGATGCACATCTGACAGAAATGCCAAGGATCGAAACTCATTTACTAAACCTAATTAACAACCTAAGAGTAATTGGATTTATCTGTTTAGAAAAGTATCAATGTGAAAAACACGCTGTGTTCAAGAAACCAGCTTCCTAACTAACATTTATGATTTTCTTTTTACAGATTTTATGTCCAAACATATCACAATGTACCAATAAAAAGGAAAACCAATTGAAATTTAATTTCAGTCAGAAAAAAAAAGGCTTCAGGTAACATCTTGCTGTGCCAGAAGATGCTTCAAATCAACTCCATGACTGCACTGAGGTCCCCTGCAGAGGCCAGATTTTTGTAAATTTCCTTTTGTAGTGCAGCAGATCATCGGAGTGGAAATTACAACAGGGGACAGGAGATCAATATTTTGAAGAACAGAGTAGGGTGAGCAGATACAGAGTATTTCATGTCCATTTTAATTGCATTTTGTCAATTGAATGAAATACCTTTACTTAGATTTGAGAGACTTTTTGTGTGAGGAAAGACAACAAATATCTGAATCCAGATAAAATGGGAGTTTTATTTCATGCTCACAGGAGTTCCCCCCAAAAAACTGTGTGTGCATTCACAGTGCTCTGAGAGAGATGTGCATTTTCTCTCAATCAGTCTTATCTTACTTTATATTTCCTACAAGCATTTTAATGTTTTGCTTTCCAAAAATGCATTTCAATTCGGGCCATGCAAGTTGCAAACTGTGCTTCTGTCACTCTAGGCTCTCGCATCTGGCATCTGAACTTTCAGCGAGCAGAGGAAATCAATAAACAACATTACTTTGAAAACATTAACATTATGGCCTCCTACATGCATCATTGCAGTTTTCTCGAGCAGAAAATGGGCTTTCAAACCTCCGAGGAGGGTGCATATAATTCCCTTTAGATTTCCCAGTTTTAGTGACAGTACATTTTACTGACACACAAAAAAGTTCTTGGCCAACATATTTCTCTGTCAAACCATAGGAGGAAGGAGGACTGTACGGGAAGGCAAGGTAAGTGATAGTACGCGCTGCCCCCGGAGGCACAGAGTGACTTGCTGTCATAAAGAATGATACTTTGTGAAATGGCAGGAATCTCATTTAGCAGGCCCATTTTCACAAGTGCCATTATCATACAATTCAATGTCCTGGAGGCTGGAGGCTTCAGTGTCGTCCTCTCTGCTGCTCACACTGTTCCTGAAGGCAAGACTTCCTATAAAGGGATACACACTACCTGTGAACAGCTCTCTGATATTATAATACGGGAGTTCTGGGTCTTTTCTTTCAGGCTTTGTGATACACCGTATATCCATAGCTTTGTTCCTCTGGTAATATTTTGAAAATTTATTAAAGATCACAGAGATGGGTAGAGCCACCACTAACAGGCCACAGATGATGCATAAAGTGGCCACTACCTTTCCTGCCGCTGTAACGGGACAAGTGTCACCATAACCCACTGTGGTCATCGTGATCATGGCCCACCACCAACCTGAAGGGATAGTCCCCAAATCTGTGTGCTTCTCCTCCTTCTCTGCAAAGTAGATGAGGGCGGAAAACACGGAGATTCCCACTGAGAGGAAGAGAATGAGCAGACCGACCTCTTGGTAGCTATGGCGGACGGTTGCACCCAGAGCTCGTAGTCCAATTGAATGACGGGCCAGCTTGAGGATTCTAAGAACCCTCATGAGTCGCAGAACCTGCACCACCCGCCCAACATTTTCCAGGTCCTCGTTATCCTCTATGCTCTCTTCGTCAGATTTCTCCAGAGCTAAAGTGACGTAAAATGGCAAAATAGATGCAACATCGATGATGTTCAGAGGGTTCCCAAGGAACTTCCTCCTGGATGGAGCTACAATTAACCTGATGACGAACTCTGCAGAGAAGCAGGCAATGCATATCTCCTCCAGGATGGTGAGGACAGGGTCCTCAATGGGTCGGTCATTGTCGTCTACCTGCTGAAACTCAGGCATGCTGTGGACACACATGGCAAAGATAGAGGTCAACACTACACAGAGGGAAGCAATGGCAATAACCTTTGAAGCTCTAGAGTGAGCGGGATCCTCCAGTCTCAACCAGATGTAGCTTCTTACTTCTCCACACCATGCCCCTTTAAACTTGGCCAGGTCCTTATCGAGAGCAGAGAGCTCCTCGAAGGAAGAATCAAAGCTTGGCTCTTGCTCATCGCTCCGGATGTCCCAGTCTTTGTCCTCGATGTATTCCTTTCTCTCATGGTACCAGGTGTTGCAGCAAGGGCTGAGGTGCACCTCATGGATGCCCCAGTACTCAATTTCCTGACTGAAGGAAAAAATGCAGAACTCCTCCATCATGTGGATGTGGCCCGTGTGATAGAAATTGAGCACGCAGAGGAAAACCCGAGGATTCCTGTCAAAGTAATACTCCCTCTCGGTTGGGCTATAGTCATCGCAAAGCTCCAGGATTGCTGCTTCGCTTTGACAGCGCAGCAGACGAGCCAGGCGTGTCTGAGGGAAACGGAATAACATGTCCGGGTCCACTTTGTGGTGTACCCCTCCCACGTTGAGGTTGACCTGGTTCTCCTCTTTTCCATGTTGGTGGAGGATTTGGCCATACCCCATGTTCCTAAAACATAATGAGAAAAGTAACTTCAGTAAAGCTTGGAAGTGGTGTATTTGCAGTGCTGAAGAAAACTATTTGCCCTCTTAAACATTTCTTCTGTTTCTTGCTTTTTTGTCATCCATCTCAGATCATCAAACTAACTTTAGTATTAAAAAAGATCCTCTTGCAGATTTTAAATAATAATGTTAAATATAAAGGGAAAATGCATCCAAACAAACCTGGCCCTATGTGAAAATATCATTGTTCACCTTGTTAACCACATTACTTGATTCAGTTTCATTCGCCACACCCAGGAACAGTTTCTGCCAGGCCTGTAGAAACAAGAAATTACTTTAACAGAACCTGTCAAAGTGAAGTAGGCTAAAAGATCTCAAAAACCAACACATCATGCTCTGATCTGAATAAAGTCAAGAATTCAGGTGAACTAAGGTAACTGTCAATTATCACTCTGATAAGGGTTACCAAGTCATTTTTAAGACGTTGGAACTCCAGTGAACCACATTGAGAACTGTTATTAACGGCTGCATAAAATGTAAAACAGTGCTGAGCCTTCCTCATTTGGCCAGCCTACCAAAATTTCTCCAAGGCGGCATCAACGACTCATCCAGGAGATTCCAAAAGAACCCAGAACAACATTTAAAGCATTGCAGGCCTTATTTACTTCAGTTAAGGTCAGTGATCATGATTCACCAATAAGAAAGAGAGTGTAAAAAAAATGACATCCATAGGAGAGAGGGAAGGCAAAACCCTATGCTGACTAAAAAGAACACAACATCCCATTCCACATTCACCAAAAAGCAATTTGATGATCCCCAAGACATTTGGAAAAATACAGTGGAATGTTTTGGAAGGTGGTCAGCCGGTTACATCAAACACAAAACTAACAGCATTTCAGCAAATTAACATCATAAATACAGTTACATGTTGGCAGTAGTGTAATAATCTAGGGCTAATTTGTTGCTTCAGGACCTGGAAGACTTGCCATAATTGAAGGAGCCATGAGTTCTTCTCTCTACCATAAAATCTTGAAAGAGAATGTCTGGCTAGTCTGTGACTATAGCCTTAAGACCATCTGGGTTATGCAGCAGAATAATGATCCATAGCACACCAGAAAGTCTGTCTCTAAATGGCTGATTAAAAGTAACAAAAAATATTAAAATGAAGGTCTTAGGGTGGTCTAGTTAAAGTTCACACTTAAATCTAATTAAGAAACTGTGGCTGGACCATGCTCAGAAATCGCATATTGTGGTTTAATTAAAACCATTCTGTAAAGAGGAAATGGCCAAAATCCATCCAAAGCAATGTAAAATACTCATTGACAGCTAACAGAAAGGCTTGAGGGCAGATGTTGTAACACGTTACCAGGATTAGGGGGGATATACATGTTCTCATAGGGTCAGGTTGGTTTGAATAGCTTTTCCCCTGATGAATGAAATTATTATTTAAAAACTGTTTTGTATTTACTTGCGTTTTTCTTGACTGATATTAAGATCTATTTGATGATCTGAAACATTTAAGTTTGACCAAATGAAATCAGTAAGGACGTACTGTACATACACTGAAATGCTAGATTACCATCAGACAAAGGAACAAAGTTGGAACTCAGAGAGGCAACAGGTTAAAATTAAACCCACACATAATTTCACAAATTAGAATGTCATCCAGTGACCATTTCTGAATATATGCACTTTTGTACATCTTAACATTAAATAGTATCCTCTGACAGTTCATCCTGCCTATATCCATCACATGTTTTAGCAAAAAAATATCTAATTTAATTGGTTTTCTAACACTTTTTTACTTGGACTAAATACAAAAAACAAACATGTGACCTACCTGTGGTTTGCGCCCTTCTTTCCATGAAAATAACTTTTATGCAGCTGGTTTTGTTTCCATGCTCCACCGATATGCTGTGATGGAGAAGAGGTGGGGTGAGAGGAGCAAAAAAGCCAGGCAGTGCGGTGCCGCACCCTCACAGACGGGACAAGAGGAGCTGGAGCTGGGACAGCTGAGCGGCAGCAGTTTGTTCCCTTTTACAGGGAGCAGGGAGGGGCGAGAGGAGAAGGGAGGAGAGAGAGAGGGAGTCTGCAAAGATGTAGAAATGCAGAACAGAACGATCTTTGCGGTTGTTTTGTATGTCTGTGATGTTCCCGAATATGGACTGTTGCAGTATTTAATTACCTCTTAAACTTAACTGCACATTTTACTCTATTGGACAAGACTGCATTTGCAATCCCTTAATGTTTTATTGTTTAAAACATGTGTTTTGGCTTATACTTGAGTGCTCAAACTGTAGCCAAAAGGTGCTGACCTAAGCTTTTGCATGCAGGGGAGAGTAAAGTAGTAACATCAGACATTTTAATCCTCCCTGAAAAGGTATTGCTGTCAGACTGGCTGCCAAATGAAACTCTTACTCTATTTGGCAGCAAAGTCAATTACAGCATTCCTCTGGAAAAATAATGGCTTTACATTGACTTTTAAAAGTACGCACACGCATGGATATTTTGCCCACAACCACACTTTATGTGATAAACTAAGGAACAGTACTGCATAATTATAAAATAAAAGGAAATTATAAATGTTTTTGTTTGTAAAAAAATCTGAAAAGTGTGGCATGCACATTCAGCCCCCTTTATTTTGATATCCTAGATAAAACTCAACCAGAAGACGCATGTTTAGTAAATGGAGTCCGCCTGTATGTTATCTCAACTAAGTATACATGCAGCTGTACTGTGAAGGTCCAAGAGGTTTTTTAGAAAACACCAGTGAGCAAACGGAAACATAAAGCCTAAGGACACAGAAGACTGAATAGGGCTAAATTTGTGAAAAGGTTTAAAACAGGGTTGAGTTAAAAAACAATATCCCAAACTTCTAACATGTCACTGTTCAATCTATAATCTGAAAATAAAAGTATGGCACAACTGCAGACCTACCAAGACATGGCTGTCAACCTAAACCAACAGGCAGGTCATGGAGAACATTTATCAGAAAAGCAAACATAAGTTTACTGTATTACACAAGTTTACTCTGGAGGAGCTGGAGAGATGTTTATTTGTCACACACTCCACAAATCTTGTCTTTATGAAAAAAAAAGAGACAAGAAGAAAGCCATTGTTGAAAGAAAGCCAGAAGAAGTTCCACTTGCAGTTTGCCACAGGCCATGTTGGGGAGACAGCAAACGTGGAAGAAGGTGATCTAGTCAGATGATACCAAAATTTATTCTTTGGCTTATATGCACAATGTTATTTATAGTTGAAAATTAACACTGGACATCACCTGAAAAATATAACCCCCAGGGTGAGACGTGGTGGTGGCAGCATCATGCTGTGGTATGTTTTTCTTTAGCTAGGACAGGAAAGCTGGCCAGAGTTTATGGGAAGATGTTCTGATACAAGGCTATGTTAGAAAAATATGTTAGAGGCTGTGAAAGATTTGAGATAGGGGTAAGGTTCACATTCAGGCAGGACATCATTAAACAGGCCAATGGATCAGTTTAGGTCAAAATATGCTCATTAAAAATTATGTGTTTTAAACTGAGGCTTCCTCAGAATTTGTTCACTTCCATGCTAAAAACTTTTAATTGTTTTATAGATAGAAATAAAGTGAAAATATTTTACATTTGCTCATGTTGAACTAATTAAAAGTCCTCACTAAAACTAAGAAAGTAGAGCACATCACCCCTAGTTTTAAAGTCCTCCCACTGGCTCCCTGTATTTCAGAGAATGGTCTTTAGAGTACTTGTGTTAGTTTCTAAATCACTGAATGGCTTAGCAACAACATACATTAAAATGTACTGCTGTTGTATCAACCTTCAAAATCACTCAGGTCTTCTGGTTCAAGTATGCTCTCCAGAACCACACACGGGGGAAGCAGCATTCAGTTTCTATACTTCACTTATCTGGAACAAACTTTCAGGATACTGCAAAAATACTGAATCCTTGAGTTCCTTTAAATCACGATTAAAAACCCATTTGTTCAGTTACCTTTGACTGTTCTATATAAAAAGTAACTGAAACATCATTAACCTTAGTCTGTAGTTCAACTTTTTATTTACTTTAATTTCTTATGCCACTGCAATGTGTACACAAATAAACTTGCCCTGGCTTAAATTTGTGTTTGGCATAAAATTCAAAATGAGAAGCTGTGAAGTGTGAATCTTTACTCTATTTTCAATTAGATATGGAGCTTAAATAAAAAAAAATTTATATACTTTTTGTAACTATTTTACTTAATAAAAAGATGTGATAACCATTTTAAATCTCTATTTCCAATTGCAGTTTTTTTTTTTTTTTCAAACTGCTGCCATTTTCTTTGTATAATCTTTTTTATTGCATATAGAGACTAATACAGCATTTAGCCCATCTAATAGGTCAAGATAAAATGTAGACAGATCAGCTAGCATGAAATCAGCATCAGGTCTTCAGGTCTTCTTCATCCTCTTCTGGACTTTATTAGCAGTTGGCCAAAAAAAACTGAAGGTGTGGATTATACTATGCAATGAAATTCTATTAACCAATTTGGTGTTTTTTTTATCGAATAATAATTTGTTAATGTTTGCTCCCGTAGTTCCTTTGCAGTGTGTCTATTATGTTAAACTTTTCTTTAATCTTTCTAAATTCTCCTCATAAATCTTGTTCCTGCTCATATTTTTGACATTCCAATATAGCATTTTCTATTGTTTCCTCATCACTGTGGTCACATTTCCCTGTATTATGCTTCTGTATTTTAAAAAGTATATAATTATGTCCTGTACGTCCAAATCTTAGTCTTGTTATTAATCTTTCCCTCATGTCTGCTCCTTCTTGCAGTTCTCATTTCTCCTACTGCCTTTTTGATAAAACTTTATTTTCATTCCCCATACCTCCTTTTCTTCCATTCTTTCCTCAATTTTTGTTTGATGATACTATCAGCATCAGCTCAGGCTGTCCACACAATTATCTCCATCAGGTTGTAATGGGATGCACCTGTGTGCGGCTGTATTTGTTGGCCAGGCTGCTCTGCAGGGTTCCTTACCTCTACAAGAATTATAAGAAGTGACAAACAGGAACTCTGAGGTTACCAGGCTCCCACAGGCTGTATGATGGGTCATCTTTTGGGATTGGGGTGTGTAGGTTTTTCCTCAAGTTGTTTTACTTGATTCCTGTTCTTGGTTTGGTGTCTGTGATGTTTTATTTTTGTTTTCAGGTGGATTTTTCTCTTGATAGCAGCTGCAAACATAGAGGCTCAAAAGAAGTCTTCTAGACGTAAAGTTAATTCTCTTAGTGGCACATTTTCAACAAAGCTGTTGTTTTGGTTAGCTTTTCATGCATGTATAACTTAAATTTCAGATGTCAGCACAAAATGCTTGGGAAATATCATGCGTGTGGATGTTGGCCCACTAGGAGGAAGTCTTCTAGATGTTGCTGTTATCATAAGTAGGTTATTATATTTTTTTTTCTCTATTTATACTGAATTTCTATTTATAGCAAATATTTTTTCCCTTTTTTTTAGATAACACAGCCACTGTTCTCACACAAAGTATTGCAACCCAGTGTGGCTTCAGCATGAAGAGTGACTCATTTGGGAATGCACTAATTTATGTCTCCCTCCAAAACTGTTTTGCTCAAAATGTGGTAACAAAACTAAATATTTTTAGACCTATGCAAAGTGTCTTTCCTTAAGTCTATTTAGCTGAAGAGCTCTTTGTCTGCAGGAAGATAAAATGTTCACAACAGCTTTACAACTTCGGCTGCATGGTAACCAGTTTGCTGAAGACGAGCTGTACCAGGTGGCTGAAACTTGCCGGTATGACATTTGGGCCTCCAGAGAAGTAATCTGTGACTACAACTACATTGAAGTGAGTGACCTGAGTAGATGCTGATCTGAATAGAAATGGCATACTTCATATCTAATGCCTTCATCTTTTACTAGGTGTCTGTACATCGTGCTGCTCCGGATGAATTTCCTCTGCATGGACACCCCTTCTCCAGCTCAAATTCTCGACGAACTGCAGAGGTTAAACTTCAATCTCATTCTTGCCATGATTCTAGAGGGTAACTTCTGGATGAATATGTATCAGTTGCACTCTTGTATCTGTCTTGTAGAAAATGCCTATTGATGCAGGATTCAGAGCCACGACAGTTGTCTTTTTTGCACGAGAGGGAGAGAAGCCTATGAGTTTAGCTGATGCACAGAAACGTGGATATGGCATTGGAAATACTCCTACAAGGCTGGTTTTGAGAAGTCCTGTGATGGCACCGGAAACATTCTTGCAGATTGTGAGTAAAATATGATCTTTGCTGAAGACTGGCTCCATCTGACTTGTTGCTTGAAGGATTTTTGTCATTTGTTTTATTTTAATTGCCCTTTGGGATTAATGGTGTATTTGAATTAAATTGGTTTAAGTTGCCTAAACTGTGTTAAGACTGGGGTCATTTATTTCATTCAGTAACAGAAAACAAACAGAACATTTTAATCAGAAGATAAAAAAAAAAAAACTTTAATCTACTCTGGGTATTGCAAATGTTGCCCCACTAATTGATGGAAATGTACAGTTGTCCCGGGCCATAATTCATACCTGCCTTGTCAAGCATGAAATTTTCATTTGGCGTTCAGGTTGCAGGGGTTCCCATGAGGGTCCTCAAAACTTCAACAATCTTTGAAAAGAAGTGGTTGGCAACTCAAGTTGACGCAGCAGCTGCTTGTCCAGTCCAGGAGGGTAAGAACACTCATGAGAGCCTTGCATCTAGGAGGCTAGCTTTAAAAGTTGAAGTATCAAATATTGGGAAGTGACCTGTGTCTTCAGGTATCAAAGCCATAAAACAGAGTAACATTCCTTGCATATGATGACACTTTGAAAGACTTGAACAATTAAATCCTCTTGTTCTTCCCAAGCACTACTGACTCAATTTTCCTTATGTTCCACACATCGACAAACTCTTCACCAAGCTCTATACAGAGATTTACTAGTCAATTTCTTAAATCTGGCTCAACTGTAGTTTGCACTCTGCCCCTGTTTCTAAGGCAACTCAAACCTGAATCAATGGTTTATGTTAGACTGGTGTTCTTTTGCTCTTCGGAGGACTTTTACAATTGACTAGTGGCTTTTTGTTGATTGCAGTATGCACTTGACTTGCAGGTAGTGTCTTCTTCACACAAAACACAATCACCTGGTACCTGCCCAGGCAAATCGACCCAATGATCTCTTCTGGCCAGTTTAATCTGTTGGAGGTGCACTTTGGCATAAACGGCCAACGGCTGGGTGCTGTGGAGATGCAGGCCCGAGAATACTCTGTGGCTCTCAATGATTTCTACATTGTCACTGAACTTCCCATCGGGGGTGTTGGTGGCTACTACAAGGTGACCTGTCAAATTAATTGTATACTTTTATTTATTTATTTTTGTGCAGTAGGACAGTTTTCCATGATCTTTAGGCTTTCAGTTGCCCTTCTTGGCCCTGCACTGAAACATGTGAAACCCTCCCTTTCTTCAGAGTCACATTCAAGATGACCTTTACTACGTCTCATACATGATTGAGCCAATGCTTGAGCTGCTCTGGACAGAAGATGCCACTTATGAACAAACAAGATACAAAGTCTTTTTTCACATCGCAACACATCTGCTGCCCCAACCCCTAGAACTTATTGACAGTGAGTAACTAGGTTTGGGGGGGGGGGTTCAACACCTGACCTTTTGCAAGCTGGTGTTACTACCTCATTCCACAGATACAGTTCCAGAGGACAAGATGTTTAAGATGACGCTTGGACATTTTGCTGTTGATGTGGTTCTAATAAACATTACCTTCCCTGCGGAAGTTCTATCAACATCAGACTGCAGTGTTCGAGGCTTTAACATCTTGGAGCATATGTCTCCTAACAGCAGCATGAAGTTCTTCACCCTCCAAGTACCCTTCACAGACCCTGCAGTTCTCCAGCAGGTAAAGAGTTGCTATTGACATTAAATGTCATGCCTGGCACTACTTCTAATGTTGTCTTTTGCTCAGACCAGAGAAGGAGTTACAGTCTACTCCCTTCATCTGACCTTTGGTCTGATGCTGCTGGATGACTATGTAACATTCTCTCACAAAGGTTATTTGGAGGCTGCTGTCAAGAATATTGGTCTGTATTTCCGAAGATGAGATTTATTGTGTTCTTGCAATTCTTGAACACAACAAAATAAACCTTTGTTCTTTCTTGGCAGTCCCGCCCTCAGTCTCTGGTGGCTGTGATAACAACAACTTCTATATCCTTGTAAAATATGGGACTCAAGGCTACAACTTTCAGACCATGGTGGGGAAGCGACTCATGACCCCCAGTTTGGCCCAGCATTATGAGTACATGGAGAATGGGACACACTTCAGTTTTGTTGTGCCATTTTCAGCGCCTGATGTTGCAATAGAGGTATGAAACAAAACATTTTAAATTTTAAAGGGACATTCTCTAAAGTAACAGTTTTTCTCTCAGGCCATTGAATCTTCATCCATTAGGGGCAGACTTGATGTGGTTTTGAGTAATGCAGAGATGAATTCCCAGATTCAAGAATTTTCTGTAGCTTGCCATTTTCCTTCAACACTAACGGGTAGGTGGTGGTACCCACTCTTTTTATCCTTGGTATCCATAAGAAAGCTGAGTCAAATGTTCTCTTCCAGAATGCTTTCCAAATGGCACAATGACTGCTTTGGCTTTAAAAATGGAGTCGGTCCCCTCTTTGAACCCTAGAAAGCTCTCCCTTGAAGACTCATCCTGTGGCCCTGTTCACAGTGATGACCGCTATGCTTTCTTTGTCTTCACAGTGAATTCTTGCGGCACCACAAGAAAGGTATTGTGATACAAATGACAATTTCTCTAGCTACCACCACTGAACTTGTAACTTGTGTTCTCAGTTCATGTCCAATGCCATGCTGTATGAAAACAAGATCTCCCTGCCAGATGTGCTTTTAATGGAAAAGGGCCTAAAATCAGAAGAACCAGAGTATCAGTAAGGCTTCCTTTACTCTCAAATGATTGATTGGGGATTCATTTATAAAACTCTGGTTTGACTTTCAGTTTAAAGGTTTCCTGTGTCTACGACATCAACACAAGCCATGCTGTGGCCTTTAACACAAGACCTCGCAGGAGTGAGCCTTATGCTGAAAACTCAAAAGGCCAGCTGCAAGTTGTAATGAGGCTTGCTTTGGGTAAGGACAAGCATTTGTTACTATATGTTAATGGCTTCACTAAGTCTAAAGGAGCAACTAGTCTAAACAAGGATGCAGTATTAAACTATAAAAGCTAATTAAGTTATATGGGTCTAAAGGTACTTAAGACAAATGGATCCAAATTTTTGAATGTCTAAATTTATTTGATGCAAGTTGCAGTAAAATTGGCTGTCAATTGGGGTGCTTTATTTTTTGCTTCCAAGGAGGCATGTTTTTTAAACTTTATCTTTATTGCAAATTTAAAAACTTGTAAAATGCAGTATGAATGACAAAATTTCACATGTCACCTAGATGACTCCTACAGTGAGTTTCAGAACTTTGAGGAGTATCCCATAGCAAAATATCTACAACAGCCCCTGTATTTTGAGGTGGAGCTGCTCAAATCTACAAACCCTCTGGTGTCACTGGAGCTGGAAAACTGCTGGGCAACACAGGATGAGGACAGGACATCCCAGCCCAGATGGAATCTGATCATTAATGGGTATTTTTACAGCGGAAGCACTCAATGACCTTCATTTTTAGTCTTGAGACTATGGTGTTAATGAAACGACTCTGCAGCTGTCCAAACCCAGTCGACCCGTACCAGGTTGTCTACCATCCTGTTTGGCCTGATGTCAGGGTTGGCTATCCCTCCCACTTCAAACGGTTTGAGGTCCAGATGTTTGCCTTTGCTGAAGACAAAGATAACCTGAGTACCAAGGTAGCTTGTAAGGGGTTGGTGGGGGTAAATTTTCTGTGAAACTCTTAGCCTAATGATGTACATCTTTCAATCTTGCAGCTCTTTGTGCATTGTGATGTCGTGATCTGCGACACCAAAAATCCCCTTGGTGGAGTCTGTGGTGGGCAATGTTCAAACCCAAAGAACAGAATAAAAGGTAAGGTTGCAGTCTTTAAATGTACAACTTTACTAGGACATTGTATTGTTACTCTGAAGACCATTTATACATATTTGAGTAACTGATCTCTTAGCATGCCTGTTCTACTTGCAGGTCAAAAACGTGATGTGTCACAGGTCAGTGGCCTTAAATATGTGTCTGTCGGACCACTAAGTTTGAGTCTTTAAAGAGAAATAAACACTTTTAAAATTCAAACTTGCCTATGACATTTTTAATTTATTTTTTTAAACCCATATCAGGACTTTTGAATGTTCCATTGCATTTAACATTGTTTTCAAAATCCTGAACAGGGTGAATGGTATAAAGGAGATGCACTGCCAGAAATTTCTTTCAGCCAATTTCCATTTAGCACAATGCAGAGTTTAATAATTGGGCAGACTTACACATTTTAAAACTGTACTATTTGATTATATATCACTGTCAAACATGCTGTTGAGTCATTTCAGCATCAGAACTGGAAGCATTTGGCTCAGCAAAACCTAATCTGTATACACATTTTGTCTCTAATTATTTAACCTGCAAGTTGGTAAAGCTGTTCTTTACAGTGCCCATGCTGTACTTCATTGCCTATTCAACTGTTTCTCTTCAAAGTGGTGTAATAAGTGCAACATAAGCATTCACTGCTAATTCTAAATGGTTAGTGCAACTTTTTCTTTATCAAATAAAGAATTGGCATGTAGGCCTATTGATGATTGGTGGCTTTAAACCGCCTCTGAACAGCTCCGTAGTCTGGTTCAGCATTTGTACAGCAATTTCAGGGGTGGGCTTTCCATTCACAAAAGAGTTCAAGTTGTTAGGAGGCTAAAATTGTTAGCTAATTTTATGTAGTTAAACTGACAAAAAGGGTTCCCAGCATTGAGAGCCAACATGACAGTGAATATCTACACAGGGACGAAGAAGAGGAATACACCTGTCAGTGAGAGGCAGAGTGGCCGTGAAGCTGTGCATACTTGCTGCTTGGAGCTACAGGGGTTGGACAATGAAACTGAAACACCTGGTTTTAGACCACAATAATTTATTAGTATGGTGTAGGGCCTCCTTTTGCGGCCAATACAGCGTCAATTCGTCTTGGGAATGACATATACAA
>JAHUTJ010075469.1:0-17123 GCA_036250325.1 Characodon lateralis | reverse complement strand
TCTGTATCTGCCTGCTAATTGGTCTGGAGAATGTTATCTAGCTCACTTACTACCTACAGTCACAACTTATAATTCAATCAGCCCATTATTAGAGAGGAAGGTTTCACTGTTCTGACCAAGGAGCAGCAAGCTCTTAGAACGATGAGTTTGCAAAACAGAATGGCTTTGGATTATCTGTTAACTGAGAGGGCTGATGGTTTTGAAGAATTTTCCTTTAGTTATGATTATCTTGTAATCAGAAGAAAGGAGTTGTAATGGAAATTCTTTTATTAAGTGTTCCAAAGTGTATGACCTTTAGGTTACCTCACTCCTCAGAACATCTGTGTTAGAGGAGGAAGCTGTAAAGCCATTATCAGAAGTTTAATGGTGATGCCTCAGGAAGAGCAGGAGGGTCTATGGCCATAAAACACAGACTCTTTGAAGTTGAGATAACACTGTCATGTTTGGTATAAATACTGTTTGTCAATGGTGTTCGTGGCTCTGCTTCACTGACTGACCTCAGTGACAGGGTCTTCAAACGCTTAATGCCTTTGAATAAAACTTATAAAGACAAAGTCCGGATGTTCTCTTGTTGTGAGTCAACTTCTCTCACGCTTTGATAAGAAAATTCCACTACAGAACGAAGAACAATGAATGTAGAAAATAACCCCAGAAACTGATGCTGATTTTTTCCTTCTGTTCCGTTTGGCCCTTGCTTTTCTGGACTGTTACAGTTAACTTTTGTTGTGCTACTCCCAGCAGGTTTGTCATCTGCCCTGACGAGTTTATTTCTCTTATCTAGCTCGACGTGACTCGCAACAAACTGGCCAATCAATATTAACAATGTAAAAGACAAGTATGTTAATTAATTTTTCTCCCTTGATCTTTTAACTCTTTTCGGAGACTCACTGAGTTCAGTTGTTTTTTTGAGAGTATATGTTTGAAGAGTTCAGAGTTTATCATAAACTATAAAAAATAAGTCCCACTCAGGATAATCCTTTGTGATTCTGGTTCTTCTTACTGTTGGCTGCCAGCAAACCCTTCCTGGACCGCTGAGGTTAGCCTCCTGTTCAATGCCGAAAAACTCGGTGACTTTACCTCAGTCCGAGGACCGCTACGGTTCTGCAAGATCTGATGACGAGATCACCTCTCACTCCACCTGCCCTGCCTGTTCACCCTCCAATGCCTTTCATTGCTCAGAGGAATCCGCTCGCACGGCATGCTGGTCTGTCAGCCTCAGTCTCCGTGGCTTGCTCACTTCTCCCCAGAACCATCATCCTCGTCCACAAGTAAGCCTCCTTTGTCCTACATCTATATTCGAGATCACCAGTCTGATATAAATCAACCTCACTCTTTTTGGTGAGCCCATCCCAGAAGCCAACTGGTTATGGAGTCTTGTTACTGCCCATAAACTGTTACTTTTCCCAAAAGTGATTTGTTTTTATTGAGATAAGAAAAAAAATATTTAACCAGAGGGCATTTGTAGTGGAATTTTCTTATCAAAGCGGGAGAGAAATTTACTCATTAAAAGAGCAAAACCGGGCTTTGTCTTTATAAGTTTTATTCAAAGGCATTCAGCATTTGAAGACCCTGTCACTGAGGTTAGTCAGTGAAGCAGAGCCCCGATCAACATTTACACACAGAATGTAAAGAGTATGTGGGTGTTACCTCAACTTCAAAGAGTCTGTGTTTTATGGCCCTAGACCCTCCTTGGGTCAGGGGCAACAACATTATCTACGAGCAGACCCATCTGCTCTTCCTGAGACATCACCCTAAAGCATGGGTTTTAACAATTAAAACTTCTGATAATGGTTTTACAGACCAACTCCTCTGGGGTAACAAAACACAAAGGTCAGAAGGGAGAGAGGTAAGGGAAGTTCAGAGCATTAAAAATAATTTTCCACAACACTGTTTACAAATCCAAGATAAGGGATTAAGCCAGGATTTTCTGCATATCCTGGTCTAATTAAGCCTTGACTTGGTTTTACCAAAGCTGTAACACGAGTTGCCATGGTGATTGATTATTTGAAGTTAGCCTGGTGTGGAGCAGGCTAACAGCCAGGCTTCATTAATCTTGGTACCTTACCTGTTAAATCAGTGCTCATGCTGATCAGAAATCATTGAGTTTTGTCAGTGATTCAATTTTCTTATCTGTGTTTTTTGTTATTTTTTTAAATTTTTTAATCAGCCAACATTTAAAATACCAATTATTTAGTAAAGTACTTTTAACATTATGGTAGCTTGTACCATTAACTTTATAATTATCCAGGTGGGTATTGTTCTATGAGAGAAAGACAGCTAAGCACATGAACCCTGAGTCAGTTTTCAAGTCTAGAATATGAAAGGGAGCACATACAGTTAGTACAGTAAAAGCTCAGTCAGTAGCTATGTCTAGGAGAGAGACGGGGTTAAACACTGAAAGACAGGGCCAAGTGTATCAGTATAAGTTGTTGGCAGCAGCAGCTCCGCTGATGTCCCCCTCCAGGAAGGTGCCACAGCTAAACACAGAGCCAGGTCAGATGTAGCTTCTAAAATGAGAAAAAACAGAGAGAGAACAGAGTTCAAAGCTGAAATAACAGCAAATAATGCAAATTTGGAGAGTAATGTAGCAGAGAGAGTGAAAGTGGTCATTATGTCCTCCAGCAGTCTTAGCCTATAGGAGGATGGGAATGTGAGAAAAAGGCGAATACAGATAAAATGTATAAGAGAGCAAATATTTCTCCATAGCATTAGATTTAAGTTACTGTGACAAAAAAAACTGATATTTGCTATTTCTGAAGGGAATATTTTCATAGGTGGTACTAACTAATAACATTCATGAGTAAATTTCCATCATCTGAAAGAAAAACGTTTCTAGCAGTTGGAGTTATATTTAGCATTCTCACAACTCATTACATCTGTATGCAACAATTCTTTATTTTCCCAACAAAAAAATCCCTCAGAATATTTCCATTTCTAACCATGTTAGAGCACAGCGTTTTTGTTCATCTCTGACTCCTTCTCCTCCGGTGCTGAGCTGGAAGTAGGTTAATGCAATTTATTTTGAAAGTTCCAGTAAAGTTCTTACTGGCCTTTAATGTTGTAACCCATAGCTGGGGTCCCAATAGCCCCCATAACAAACCTCCAGCACAGCATCTCTAAGAAGCTGTGCTTAGAGATGCCCCCAGCACATCATCTCTAAGGATCTTGGCACCGCCCTGTGCCGTCTTTCTTCGCCAGTGGCTGGTTCCTTCCAGGCATGCTGTAGTACCCCATCAGCCATGCGCAGCACGCGAAACTTACTCCACAGACCTTTTATGGCTGTTGACAGTCCCATCCTGCCCTGGGACGGTCTCCTACCACTCTGGACCCACTGGCACAGAGAATTTAGATCCCTGTCCTCCTCCTGTGTGGTTGTCCCCTCTTCAGTATCCACGGCCTCCAAGGTGCAGAATTCCTGTCCAGCAGCACCACTTTCTTCCTAAAACAGCTCCTTTTCCCTAGTGTCCTGCCAGTAGCTGCAGCCAACCACACTACAAGGGCATGTAGACAGGGCATGTTGGCATATTGAGTCCTGGCCCAGTTGACCACGGTCAAGTTAAAGGACTGCAGCTCCTCCTGCCATTGCATAACCTGGCCCTCAGGTTCTCTGAATGACATTCCCCACTGGAGAGCTGCATGGTCTTTTCTGATAATTAAAACCACCCCACATATGTAGGACTTGATGTGTCAACAGCTCCTGTCTTGTCACACAGTAGTATCGCTCACTCTTATTTAAAATGCGGCTTAAATACACCACCACTCACTCGACTTCTGGTCCCACCTGTGATGGGGCTGCTCACATGCCAATGTTGCTGGCGTTAGTCTCCAGCACAAAAGGTAAGGCCAAATCTGGGAGTTTGAGGACAGAAGCATTCGTGAGGGCCTGCTTAAAGGGTGAAAAACGCCCAGAGTCCAGCCACCACACAAAGGACTGGTTGTTTTGAAGAAGCTGGAACAGAGGTGCAGCTATGCAGGAAAATCCTTTGACAAACCTCCAATAGAAGGAGGCTAGACCGAGAAAGCTTTTTAGCTGCTTCTGGTCCTTGGGAAACGGCCAGAGTCTGATGACCTTAACCTTCTTCTCTAGCGTGCTGACACCCCTACTTTCCACCTTGTGTCCCAGGAGGCCCTCATCCTGCCACAAAAAGTGGTATTTCTCTGGCTGCAGGGACCTGCCATGCTTGAAATGGGCACCAGAGCCTATCACCAGTCTCAAGGTATCCAGTGCAGCCTGGGAGGACCTACCATGGACAAGAACATCATCCAGGTACACCAAAAACTGCTGCCAGGGGATAATGAATAGCACCTTATCCATCAGTTTCTCAAGTGTCCTGGTACATTACAGAGCCCAAACAGACCCCGCCACCAGGTCCAAGGTCTCATCCACCCGAGGCAGCAGGTAATCATCTTTCCGTGTCACCTTGTTCAGCTGCTTATAATCAACACAGAATGGCCACCTGGTGCTCTTTTTCTTGCGGACTATGAGATCTATCAGATGCCCATCTTGAGGATGGTGCTTGTTGGCAGCTTTCCGCTGAAATATGCAGGGACGGCGGGGGCACACCTTCATGGGTTGTGCATCCCCTGCGTCAATGTGATGCTCGACCAGATGTGTGAAACCCACCTTATTGTCATTGAAGGCAAAGATGTCTTTAAAGTTCCACAGTGTCTGCCACAGATTAAACAGATACTCCTGTATGGGACCTTCACTTGCTGCTGAGGAGTCTACACTGGTGACAGTGAGTGGCTGGATGATGTTGACACCCTCCACTGCTCAGTGCGTGCGGTGCTGACAATGTGTTCACTGGAACCACTGCGAAAGAGATATGATCACGTGGAATCAACTTTATATGCTGGTTGGTCGGCAGTAAGAGCTCTGAAGATCTGAGGTTCACTGAACACCTGGTGGCTCTTAAAAAGTCCAGGCCCATAATGCAAGGGTCTCTCACCTAAGCCACCCAAGCAGAAAATGTTATTGATAATCTGCCCAAATTAAACACAAATGTCGCTCTACCTGTCATCAATTTCACAAACAAATGTTTCACTCCTGTATTACTGAAGGCACAAAGTCAGGTATACTGAAAGATGGGGCTGATATGGATATTAATCTGAATGCCTGCAAACCACTGATGGGTATTTAAAGGACTCACTTTCAGACCTGGCTCATCTAGCACCAGAGGGCAGAAGTAGTGACATTCTGAATAAGGCACCTTTCAGAGTATCGAACAATTAGTTTAAACAGAAAGTGAAGGTCAGCAGTTGCAGAGGACACCTCGTATACCATGTTGTATACCATGTGGGCAATATCATACACCCTCTGGTTTGAACCAGTAAGTGTAACTCCTGCTATCATCTACCTCCGGTGCCCATTTCAGGCCTGGCAACTCCTTAACGATAAAGTTACTACATACCCATGTGTACCACATTACTTCTGTGATAATTCTAACCGATAATTAACTTTTTTATCAATGACTTGGCTACAAACCTCTTCGATGCATGATCAGCAAAGTGAGGAAAGACAGAGCTCTGTCAGAGCCCAGCCATTTTGCAGCAGTGTTGTCTAATAATACTAATAGATTTTATTTGCAATGCACTTTACATTTCCAACAAAATCTCAAAGTGCTAGTCAATAGAAAGAGAAAAACAACTAATAAAAAATAAAAACAGGGACATTAAAATGCAGATAAAATACTAGTAAAGTCTTGAGGCTATTAAATGCAAAAGAAATAAAAGCAAGACAAGGCATTTAAAAGAGGCCATTAAAACCCTGTGTAAAAAGGAAAGTGTTAAGGCCTGTTTTAAAACGTGTCTGGGTCTGTGGAGACCTCAGATTCAAAAGCAAAATGTTCCACAGCCGAGAGGCAGCGCAGGAAAAAGCCCAATCTCCCATTGTGCGGAATAGAGTCCTGGGAATGTGCAGGAGTTCAGTATTGGAAAAACGGAGAAAGCGTGAGGGATAGTGAAGGGTGAAAAGGTCTTTTAAACAAGATGGGCATTACCATGCAGGCACTGGAAAGTAAGCAGGGAGATTTTGTGGATGATCCAGGCATAGACAGGAAGCCAGTGAAGGGAACGGAGAATGTGTTATGTTCATGTTATCGCACTCTCAGGATACTGGCAGCGCAATTCTGAACATACTGTAACCTCTCTATGTTCTTGCCTGGAGTCCCAATGAGATGTGTGTTGCAATAGTCAAGTCTTGGGAAGACAAAGTCATAGATAAGCCTTTCTGCATCAGAGAGGGAGAGTGAAGGTTGGAGTTTAGCAATATTTCAGAAGTGGAAGAATGAGATTTTGCATATGTGCTTAATATGGCTTTCAAATGTGAGCTGTGGATCAAAAATGGCACCAAGATTGGTGGCTGTACTGGAAAGAGAAATGTTCTGGCTAGAGAAAGTAATATTGAGAATTTTTTGTTGTTGAATCTAATGTGAAGTACCAATTTGAATCATTTCAGATTTTGAACTGTTAAGGTGGAGAAAAATTAGCTGCAGCCATGCCTTTATCTCCTTCAGACAGGCTGTAAGTGTAGAAAGAGAGGTGAACTGGCAAGGTGAAGGGGAATGGATGGGGTCTTAGACACACTGCTGCCAAGCTTAAGGTACAGCTGGGTATCATCAGCATAGCAATGAAATGAGACCCCATAGCTGCTGATAATGTGCCCAAGTGGTACCATGTGCACATAAAAAAAAGAGGTTTGAGAATTGATCCTTCAGGGACACCACAGGAGACAGAATGACTAGGTGACCTGGCACGTCCAATGGAGACATATTCAGATCTGTCCATCAAGTATGGTCAGAACCACTCCAGGGCAGTGCCTCGGAACCTTTCTGGAGGGGGGGGGGGGGAGTTCAAGTCCAAGGAGCTGCAGTGTTCTGATGACGTAAGCGCCAGAGTGCCCGGCTGGCCAGATGATAGGCATGGATGACCCAATCAGATGGAAAATAAACTTGCAGGCAGTTCGGCAAAACGGGCCCTGTCTTTAGATGATGGTAATGTCCAAGGGACCATCAGATACATTGCCATTGTTGAGGCTCAACAACTCTGCAGCAAAATAGCTTAGCATCATGCTAGCCGAGGAGAGAGATTCAGTGTCACACAGAATCAGAATCAGATGCCACCAGGAAGCCACAGCACAAAGTCCCCCAAACAAACAAACCAGCATCCAGGACAGCAATAAGGCCCAAGGAGGGCAGACCGTAGACCGCACACAATAAAATAGTAAAACAAATTCATTTAAGGTGAAGAAGCAGCGAACACATCATGCCAGCGTCGTCTCCCCTCTCTTTTCCCAACATTTGTTTCATCATTCCTACACAATTATTCATTATTATAGGCATGATGAAAGACCAACTCTTCTCTATTCCTGCCCACGCTATCCAACAAAAGACCCTCTGGATTTCAATCTGACGTCTCCACAAAGTGCACAGAGAGTCTCTTGATTCTAGATAGTGTGGTGGAAAGGCCTTCGTATTTGTTCTATTTTAGCTCATATTCTTCCCTGTACAATAAAAGTGCTGCTGGCTTTCTGTGAGAATGACGTTGTGTAATCAGCAGCCCGGGAGTCTATATTAATTAGCAAAAAACTGCCTAAACCTGCCCTGGATCAAAGAGTTAACTCAAAAATGCAAACAAAAAACTGATTAAAGGAGTTGGCCAAGAAAGCTTCACATCACAAATGGGATTCACAAGTATTTGAGTATATAACTTCCCATAACTCCCCTAATTTCATTTTTTTTCTACAAGTCCAAGGCAGACTCACAACTTCCAGCTACCTTACTGCAGCTGGCTGAGCTGTTACTGAGCATGAGTCCAGAAATAATCCTAATGGCACCACACCTGGGATTCTAAAGGATCAGCTGAGACTGAGCATTTTTCAATTACAGGACATTATACCCTGAAGGGCTTTCTTTAAATGACAAGAAATACTTTTTTTTATTTTTTTTGTTTGGTCATTATAATTTTTTATTTTGAGGTTCTCAAAGGAAAAAGGAATCTAGTTAGTTTGTGATTGAATGTGGATTGAGAAGTAATTGAGCTAGGTTTTATATAATGACAGATGTGCAATTCAGTTCAGTTTATTTGTATAGCGCCAATTCACAACACATGTCATCTCAAGACACTAAAAAGCGTGTCCATGTAGAGCCCACTGGTTGCCATTGTTATACTAAAAAAATAAAGGACAAGGGGTACCTCTCTCTGTCAGACTGATTATAACCATTGGAAAAGAGAACGGGTCACACACGTTGCAGAAATGGAGGGTGTGTTTGCACCTCAACCATAACTGAGCCAGTTTAGGCTAAACCTGACTCCCCCTTACTCCGTCCAACATGGAGGGAGGAAGGCAGAGGTAAAAATAATTGGAGAGTGTTGTTTCCTGTTGCATTGTGTGAAAGGTGGGTAACTTTAAAATGGGCTTAGTCAATTCAAACAAATCATATAGATTTCAAGTCAGGCACATGCATTCCAATTAATAACTAACCATTGAACAGTACAGTTAGATTCAGTTATCTATTCAAATTGGACAAAATGTTTTCCTATCTATGCAATCACTTTAAAATACTATATCCCTAAATAAATAAACTCTATAAAAACATGTACAGAAAATCATTAAGTTTATTGTAAAAAAAAAAGAAAAAAGAAACCATTATAAATCTTTTTTTTATTTTTATTTTCCTGTAGAACCATGGGATTTATTTTGTACAACAGAAACACAAATAAATTATATTAGTTGGTTCATTCTAATATAAAAACTAAAAATCTATATTAACCAGATTGTAAATGTGCACACACACTTAAACAAATACTTTGTCTACTGTAATAATACAGTCCTCTTTAGTTCACACCAGCCATTAGTTAATTTTAGCCTCATCAGCTTCAATATAAGTTTAGCTGTACTGGTTGGATTTTCCTGTTTTCACTATAGATTCCTCCTCTAGCTAGAGGTTATGAAAGACCCAAGGATCTAACTGTACAAAGGTTTCAGTCAGGAGAAGAAGAAAATAGGTTTCACAGCATTATTAATTTGTCATGGCTCAAACAAATACACTTCCGTTCAAAAGTTTTAGAAACATTTCTCATTTAATGGTATTCTTTATGTTTTTGCGCATTTACTTTATAAGTAGATTCTCACTTAAGGCATCAAAACTGTGAATGAACACATATGAAATTATGTAGCAAATGAAAAATTGTAAAACTACTTTAAATATGTTTTATATTTTACTCGTACTCGTCATCTTCCGCTTTATGCAGGACCGGGTCGCGGGGGCAGCAGACTCAGCAGAGACACCCAGACGTCCCTCTCCCCAGAGACCTCCTCCAGCTCCTCCGGGGGGAGCACAAGGTGTTCCCAGGCCAGCAGAGCGACATAGTCCCTCCAGTGTGTCCTTGGCCTCCCCTGGGCCTCCTCCTGGTGGGACGTGCCTCCAGAGGAAGGCGTCCAGGAGGCATCCGGTATAAATGCAAGACCCACCTCAACTGGCTCCTCTCAATAGTGAGGAGCAGCGGCTCTACTCCGAGCTCCTTCCGGATGACTGAGCTCCTCACCTTATCACTAAGGGAGTGTCACCCTACTAAGGAAGCTCATTTCAGCCGCTTGTATCTGGGATCTCGTTCTTTCGGTCATGACCCAAAGTTCATGTCCATAGGTGAGGGTAGGAACCACACTGCTCCTCCTGAACCTGAGGTTCGACTATCGGTGGAACTCTCCTCTCCAATACCCTGGTGTAGGCCTTACCAGGGAGGCTGAGGAGTGTGATCCCCCTGTCATTGGAATACACTCTCCGGTCACCCTTCTTATGAAGGGGTACCACAACCCCATTCCAGAGGCACTGTCCCCAACCGCCACGCAATGTTGAAGAGGTGCATCAACCATGACAGCCCTACAACATCCAGAGACTTGAGGTACTCAGGGCACATCTCATCCACCTCCGAAGCCCTGCCACCGTGGAGCTTTTTAACCACCTCAGTGACTTCAGCCTGGGTGATGAAAGAGTCTAACCCCGAGTCCCCAGCCGCTGTTTCCACTAGGGAATGCGTGATGGCAGGATTGCAGAGAACCTCGAAGTACTCCTTCCACCGCCCGATAATGTCCCCAGTTGAGGTCAGCAGCCTCCCACCCCCACTGTAAACAGTGTTGGCAAAGCACTGCTTCCCCCTCCTGAGGCACCGGACGGTTTGCCAGAATCGCTTCGAGGCTAACCGGTAGTCCTTCTCCATGGCCTCACCAAACTCCTCACAGGCTCAGGTTTTTGCCTCTGCCACAGCCCGGGCCGCGGTACGGTACGACAACAAAGTTGATCATCCACCTCTTGCCTAGGGTATCCTGGTGCCAAGTGCACTTATGGACACCCTTATGCTAGAACATGGTGTTCAATATGAACATTCCATGACTAGCACAGAAGTCCAGTAACAAAACACCACTCGGATTCAGATCAGGGAGGCCATTACTCCCGATCACGCCTCTCCAGGTGTCACTGTCATTTCCCACGTGGGCGTAGAAGTCAACCAGCAGAATAAAGCCGAAACAACAGTTAGAGACCTGTCCCCAACCTGAAGGTGCAAGGATGCGACCCTCCCATCCACTGGGGTAAACCCCAACACTAGACGGCTGAGCTGGGGGGCAACAGGCAAACCCACCCCAGCCTGCTGCCTCTCCCCATGGGCCACTCCAGAATAGAAGAGAGTCCAGCCCCTCTCGAGGAGATGGGTTCCAGAGCCCACGCTGTGCGTGGAGGTGAGCCCGACTATTTCTGGTTGATATCTCTCGACCTGCTGCACAAGCTCAGGCTCCCTCCCCCCAGTGAGGAGACATTCCACGTCCCTAGAGCCAGCCCAAGCATCCGGGGACGTCATATGCCTCGATAGTATAGTCCCCATGAGGGTGTCTTGAACCGTCACCTAGAGCCTGTTTGCCATGGGAGACCCTGTCAGGGGCATTTAAGCCCCATACATCATAGCCTCTAGGATCATTTGGGCACTCAGACCCCTCCACCACATTAAGTCGTAATGTGACTACTTGTTAAATCATTTCTTGATCAGGCTCAGTTGTGTGATGATGCACAAAACTATGTGAAATGTTTTTTTGCTTTTAACTCTGCCCCAGGTGAGGTATAAGTGAGCATTTTACAAATAGGCCCAGACCTAGTCTCCCCAAGCTCATGGTAACATTGCAGTAATCCTGCATTTTCCATTTAGTTTTGCAAACAATGCATGTTTTATATTTTGCCAAAGGTGTGTTCAACTGTTGTGTGTTATAACATATTTGAAATCGGTTGTTCTGGAAATGCTGGTAAGATGCAATTATTTTGGTATTAAAAAAATGCATTGCACAAAATAAAACTATTCTATTATAGTTTATTTGCCATGTTTTCACGTATAAAAAGATTTATTTAACACTAAGTGATGCAGTATCTAACTGGCTAGCAGATTATATAGGAAAACAACAATTACAGTCCTTATTCAGACATATCTCTGTGTTACATTGATGAGGTACAGCAAGGCATCCTGAAATGGAACAAAGTTGCAGTTAACCACTTAATTAAAAAGAAGGGAGATATCAGGGTAGTTTTCTGTGAAGTCCTTTTCTGCATTATGGGATATGTTCCAAACTGAGAAATTAATGTCAACGAGGATTCGAGTTCTTCCTTGTACAGGTTTGCCACAACAGAAGCACTGGGCAGGAGCTCTTCTGATATTTTAACTGCACAGCCAGCTGCTCATTGCTTATTGGGAAACATAGTAATAAAAAACAGATGTGATGGAAATTCTTGCAGTAAGTGTTCCAAAGTGTATGACCTTTTTCTTATCTTCTCCTCAGAACATCTGTGTTAGAAGAAGAAGCTGTAAAAGCCATTATCAGAAGTTTAATGGTTAAGACCCATCTTTTAGGGTGATGTCAGGAAGGGCAGTTAGGTCTGTTCCTAGATAACCTTGTCACCTTTGAACTCAAGAAGGGTCTGGGCCATAAAACACAGACTCTTTGAAGTTGAGATAACACTGTCATGTTTGGTATAAATACTGTCTGTAAATGGTGTCCGGGGCTCTGCTTAACTGACTTGCTCGGTGACAGAGTCATTCAAACGCTGAATGCCTTTGAATAAAACTTAAAAGACAAAGTCCGGATTTTCTCTTGCTGTGAGTCAACTTCTATCCACTTTAATACGAAAATTCCACAACACAGTGAAACATTTTTTTAAAGTGACAGTCTTTCAATACTACTATACTAAAATGTTAGTGGTCAAAGACTCTTGTAAATGTTCAACTCATTTACCAGGGATTTTGTGTGCATTCCAGGATTGCACCACTCCATCTAGTCCCATTTCACTTAACTGACATGTCAGTTGTGAGGTGCAGAATTTAGTAAGGTTATACCACATATCAATGACTTCTTGGTCTTGCAACTGTACCAGGGCTTGCTTCAGAGGGTAGTTCACCTAATATTTCAATTCAGGCCAAAGCCTTTCCACTCTATGATTCTATTGATCACATAACATCTTTTCAGAGGGTTGAGGTTACAAGAACTATGCCCATAGACTCAAATTTGTGTGACTTAAAAAAACTTGTAGATGTTGTCTTGAGGTACGGCAGCCTGCTGATATTGTGTCTGTGTCTTGCTAGTTTTTTTGCATAGGTAAAATTCCCTCCCATTGTCAACCCTGACTTGATCCCACATTCCATACTGGTGCACTGCAGGTCTGGAACAAATTAATGTGCAAGAAACATTAGAAAAGACCAAAACAGTAAACCATACATAGCACATAATGGTTAAACACTGTTGATTGTTTCTAAAAATACTTAGTTGCTGACCAATTTCTGAAACACTTCCTCCTGGAGACCTCTCATAATTAAAATAAATGCTTGACTGTACAGTGAAGTTTAGAAATACTAAAATCCAGATTGAGTTGATGTGGCAAATCATAGTTTGACTGTTGCTTTTGGGAGTTGCAGATATTGATACTAAACAAATAGCAGTCATAATTAACATGAAATAGCACAATGTATAATGCTTTGAACACCTAATTCAATATTGCGTTATTAAGCTAGTACAACTATTGTAGCCTACATATACACAAACAACAGTAGTACAAATCTTAAGTGTTTGGTTCAGGCCCCCAGGATTTAAACTTCCTCAAAGATCACCAAGTTTTTTTTCATTAGCATGGTGGAATTTGAAACATGCCATGCTTCTCATTCTGATCTAGGTGTAGTTTATGACCCATATACTCATCATGATAGGGGGCAGATTCCGAGCATCCTTAATGATAAAAAATGTTATTGATTGAAAGTTATTGATTATTACTTTTTAAAATATTTTCTCATGCATTAAGGGCAAATCTATGCATCATGAATTTAAGAAAAACAGTCAACAACATGAGCAATAATTGATGTTGATTAACCCTCGATTATATGTCTCTTTACCATGGCAACGAAAAACAGATCACAGCAATAAGCAGCACTCTCCAACTTATAGTTCAATCACCAGCCGCCACAGATGTTAACGATTCCTCGAACCACTTACCTGACGTCGGTATTCATGATACGGCTGATGAATCTATTTCTGATGAATCTGTTGATTTGTTCTACTCAACCTTCTTCTGCCTACACTCCTTTCGACAACAAATATCCTGTCATAAACATTCGACCGTACGCACAGCCATCTCCAATTCTGTGTCCAAAACCTGTACTTTGCGAGTTAGTTTATGCTTCGCACAGATTCTTCTGACTCTCATTTCCGACCTCTGCTGGATCCCCATCTGCTGCAGCATAGTGGAAGTCTTGGCGTGTGGCTTGCCTGTTTCAAACAGCTCTTTAACAAATGCGAAGTGTGTTTCCAGTGAGACCTTCAGCGCAAAATCACACACAAAAGTTAACTTCCGGGACACACAAATCGTACAAAACAAATATCAAAATCAAATGAGGCAGCAGGATGGTTTTAAAATGCTTGATTTTTGATGTGAGAATAAAACTTGAAATACCAAAAACAGTGATGTATTTATTCCTTGAATCAGATTTCAATCTTGTAGAGACTCACAATAAGAAACACAAAATGCGATTAGAGAAGTTACACAATGGATGTTTATTTGTTTGGCGCTCAGACCCCAGAGGAAGACATGAATGCTGATAATGCATGAACTCGATGAACGTCTTAGAATTAGAATTTGTCTTCCCCCAAAAGGCCCAAGCCAAACTGAGGCTGAAATGTGCGCCTTGGTAGGCTTGCGTGTGGTGAGAGCTTGGAAGCATGTAGTGGTGCGTGAGCATGCGTCAGATGAGTGGGCTGCATGAAATGAATAAGACCATTCCCTGGAGGTTGTACCTGCTTGGGTGGAGAAAGAGGAGATGACAAGGAGGTAAGAGAATGAATGAAAGGGGCTGAAGATGCTGACAAAAACCTTGGGAAACAGAAAATGAATGAGATTAATCATACCTGAGATGATAAAAACGATTTAATAGGCCATCCATCAGCGGTTATTGCAGGAAATCTTACTTAGGAACTGAGACTGTTGAGCCGAAAATGAAAAGGAAGTCTGAACATATGATGTGCATGATGAAGAAGACCAGAGGCAAGCTGTTGAAAGGAATCTGTAGAGATTCCTTGGGTAGATGCAATAATTGCACTCCCAATTCAAAGTGAATGGCTAGAAAATTGACTGGGCCAGGTTGAATTGAATTAGTCTGACTAAAATGTGAGAAAACAGGAGGCAGACGTAGGTCTGCTACGGAGTGTGAAAGAGAAGAATGATGGAAAATGTTTGAGAGCGAATTTGATCATGGCTTGAAATTAGCTGAATGAGTCATCGAAGCGAAAACACTAAAGATGAAACGTGGGCTCGCGTTGGCATAAAGAGATGAGGTTTGAAATATCAGGGTGGAACTAAAGTCTGAGAAGACCAAATATTTAGATGGAACGAAAGTTAATAAAAGGAAGTAAAAACATTTAACCTGAAACCCGTAGGGAGCTTGAACATCCTGGAGATAGGATTAGATATTTCACCCCCCAAAACCGAGGCCAAGACTGAGCAAAAGTGATATGGATGGAGGATGAGGGTGGGGAGGAAATGATAAGAGCCTAGCAGGCGAAGGAGGGGAAGGACATGAATCTGGTCAAAGACAAGGGAAAGGAAACATAACAAATTGTTGAGTAAGAGCTAAGCTGAGCCTAACGAGTGAAGGAGAAAGATGAAGCAGACTGGCTGGAGAGGGAATGAAATAAATTGCTAAGGCTGGAATGCACCTGATGAGGCTTGGATGAGACATGATATACCTGGCTAAGCCTGGCGGATGCGAATGTGGGCGAGTCCAACAGTCGAAGGGAGAAAATAAGTGATAACCATCCTACTCTGCTGACAACCAGAAGGATGGAAACTTGGTAAACCTGACTATGCGGGCAGAAAGAAGGTCTTGGTTGTGCCTGACGATCAAGTAGAGGAAGCAGGGATAAGTTAAAACTAAAAAGGCCAACCGTCACTTGTTAATGCAAAAACTCTACTAAGAGCTGATAGATCGTTGAGCAGAGCACAGAATGGAAGTTTAGGCGGATATATGCAAAGAATGCTGAAGTCGACCAGCGGCTGAGTTGTTATGAGAAGCTGTGGAAACACCTTGGCAGCTGTTGAAGTGGCTGGCCCGATTCTGAATGAGTGACCTGAGAACTGACTAGGGGAAAGGTTGCATAGAACTAAATTTGCCTCACAAATTGAGAAACCAGGAGGCGATCATGGGAACTTCTCTTGAAGTCAGGAAAGAGGCATGAAGGGTGAGCTGATATGTAACGTTGGAGAATAAAAGATAAAATGGCTTGGGAAGGAGAAAAACAGCCATTGAGGTGAGCTATGAAAATGAAACATGTACTTTTAACCTTAAATATGATTGAAGACAAGTTTGAAAGGGACTGAATAGAACTTGAGGTCCGAAAACTGAATCTCTAGCTGGTGTGAATGAATGAGAAGTAGTAGTAAATACTTAGTCTAAGTAAGCCATAAAGGCAAAGAGGAAGGCACTGGAGGGAATAGATTCAGAACAAGTTAAAAACGATCGAAGAAAAGCATCGTAAGTAGACTCCTATAGCCTGGAGTCAGGCTGTGAAATGCAATGAGTTGAAATGTCTTGAGAAGAAGTTAAATGGCGTGAAGACAGAAAAGCTCGATGTGCGCTCAGAAAGATGATCTTTGATAAAATTGATGCCTGTTAATAGGCTGCGAATGTAGGGGAGCTTGAAACGACAATGTCAAAACACTGAGATAATAAAAGCTAGAACTGACGAAATGCGAAACAGGTACGATGGTGAGTAAAGGGAGGCCAAAATTTACAAAGGTTTTCTGAGCGAAGAAATGGGTTTTGAAGAGGGGATCGGAGCTCGTTGGGGGATCGGGACTGCTCCGTCCTGGGGCGGCTCCGGTTGGCGGGTTGCTTTGGGCCATGTGGACCCCTCTTTTGTACATAGCCCCCTCTCCGGAGGTGGATGGGAGTTGTTGGGGACTGGGTTCGGGGCAGTACCGGCGCTGTCTGCCTGCCTCTGCCCCAGGAGGGAAGGGGACCACCTCCTGGGTCCGGGGGCTGGTTGCCCCTAGGCTGTACCAGCGCCTGGACCTGGGAGTATACAGTATGCATTGGGAGTGTAAGTGAGTGTATGACGTCCATTGTTGTTTATCCTTATGTTGGGTGTGAGTGATTTTATGTGTATGCATGAGGAGTGAGTGATTGTGACTGTGTGTGCCTGTTTTGTTTTTGGGTTTTTTTTGCGACAGGTTGGGTTTTGAACTGCTCCCTCTCCTGGATCAGCTTCCTCCCCGCCACACCGCCTGCCCGTGGTTGGAGTCTCTGCCCGCTGGTGTACTTGTGGTTCTCGGTGTCCGTGGCTGGGTGCTTTGGTGTGGGCTGGCTCACTCCCGGTGGCTGCTTGCCGGGGCCTGGCCCCCTGGGCTCTGCTTGGGGGGTGGTGTGTCCCGGGGTCTTGGGCCTCTGGGTCCATGGCTGGATCTGCTCGGGCGTGGATGGCTGCCGGCGGGGCCTGTGGACTCGTCGCTGCGGCTCCCTGGGGCTTCTGCACTGTCGCTGCTGGGTGGTTCCCCTGGGACTCTCCACTGCTCTTCTCTGGGGGGGTTGCGGTAGTCCCGGCGGTG